>OOFC01016199.1:0-45712 GCA_900323345.1 Pseudochromis fuscus | reverse complement strand
TTTCTTTCTTTCTCTCTTTCTTTCTTTCTTTCGTTCTTTCTTTCTTTCTTTCTTTCTTTCTTTCTCTCTTTCTTTCTTTCTTTCTTTCTCTCTTTCTCTCTTTCTTTCTTTCTTTCTTTCTTTCGTTCTTTCTTTCTTTCTTTCGTTCTTTCTTTCTTTCTCTCTTTCTTTCTTTCTTTCTTTCTTTCGTTCTTTCTTTCTTTCTTTCTTTCTTTCTTTCTTTCTTTCTTTCTTTCTTTCTTTCTTTCTTTCTTTCTTTCTTTCTTTCGTTAGGTTTCATAATGACATGTACAGACATGAACAGAATGAACATAAAACAACATATTTCCCACAAATACAAACTTCAGAGAAAAACAAACAAAACAAAGCAAACAAACAAACAAAAACCCAAGGATAAATACAGATGGTACAAACATAGAAGTCATTGTGGAGAGTCATACCCCAAGGGGCATCCGAAACATTGATTTTTTTTCCCCCATACTTACACTATTCTCACACCATTGTTGACAATACAGGCAACTTTCATTATGATTTTACGACCGTGTCAGCTTCTTTAAACAGTCTATGGCATCACATATACTTGGCAGAAGTTGGCACTGGTGTGAAATATATTCACAGCTCAGAAACAGGTTACCGTGTCAACCAGCAGTTAGGCTAACACCAAGCTACAGATAAAAATTGTTTGTAGCCCATCTCACAAAGTGAATAAAAACAGGGGTTGGCTGTGCTTTGACGGCTGCGTACACAAACTGAATAACAAGAAAGTGTCATCATAAAAATGTCCCGTTTGAGGTCTTAATCTGTGTAACCTTTAAAAAGACCAAAAACAAGAAGTGTATTGTTTCCAGGGAAATAGTGAATTCAGAATATCAGTGAAAACTCACTTTCATCAGAAGCTGGTGAATATTGAACAAACAAAACAAAGTCGTCTAAACACAGGAGCAGTCACCCTGATTCATATTTTGGAAAGTGGAGTACATTATATTGGTTAGAAAGACTGTGTGTGTGTTTTGTACCACTGACTGTATTGACCATTGTCACAGAATTACTTTAATACTGAAGGTCTTTCAGAAGCCTGATGATCCTCTGGCAGTTCTGAAGTGCTGCACTTCTTGCCCCATTACTCTAATGTACATTATCTCATAATGATGGCACAGTAAGTCATAATTACAGTGGTAAAGTCTCAGTCTTTTCCTTGTGTGAATGCAGTGCACTTCCATTGTCATGCATAAGTAAAGCTACAATATTCTGTTCATTATCCTCCAAAACCACATATTCTTAAAGAAGTCAGAACTATAACAGGATTGTTGTTGAAGAAAAACAAAGTGTAATGAAGAAGCCATGTATGTTCTAAATGTTGGAGGAAAAAAACACCTCATCAACATACAAACTCTCATGTAAAGTACAGATGAATTTCACTAAGCTCTTTGTTGTTGATGTATTGGTAGTCGCTGTAACTCACCCAGATGCACCACAGGGGGTGAAACTGTTGTTCTTCCTGTTTGATGACTTGCGCAGCATCAGCATCATGTGACTTGACTCCAGGTCGGCGCTCACAGTGTTGGTGCATGTGTCCTGTGACAAAACACAGGGTGACTTGTTTTTGGTGCTTTTAAATGTTGCTGTGCTGTGAAAAATTCTGTAATATTGTGGCTGCGAATTATGAATTATGCATACTGTTCATTATTAATGCACAGTCATAAATGCATTATTCAATGTTCAGAAAGCCTGATGTTTATTCACACAATTAAAGCTTTAGTGGAACAATGAGATTTTATATAACAGTTCATGAATGGTTAGACACCAGTGCTGCCAACCACCGGCTAACCAGCCATCACCCGTGGTTGGGATGAGGACAGGGCTTTCTCCTCTTTCCACTGAGCTCGTCTGACTACAACCTCAGCTTGTGTTAATGAGCTAACATCTCCTCTCTGAATTATCTCCACTCCTGTGGCCTAGAAGTGGTGTCAACAGCGCAGCAGGAAGACTCTCTAGGGAGCTGTTAATGGGACACACAGGACAGGTCGGCTGCATTTTAGACACCCTGAGGGGAAACCCAAGGACAAAGACAATGTGGCTACAAGCCAGTAAATCTGACAACAGATGAATGCCACAGTGATTTGCACTGAGATGAGATTATTGCCTTTGCAACAAAGTCAGTGGAGGGTTTACAGGTGGAATCTTAAAGCTGGTGTTTCATAAAGGAAGCTCGAAGAAGTGATGCTTGGATGAGTGCAGGAAACCAAACCATAATTAAGCTAATTATAGGATCATTTCAGTTCATTTCAACCTGCTGTATTTCCCATTAATGTGGATATTATAGGTTATGCTGGAGTTTGCTATTGGAAAGCTTTCAGATTGCAATTCATCGCATGGAAGTTTCATTTATCCTGCAGCTCTGCAGCTCTAAATTAAAAAAAACTTCTTCACAGCAAGGATGAGACCTGGTGTGGTGTGCAGAAATGTGGGTCCTAATATCTGTTACTGAGAGTACTTGTTGCAAGTAGACAATGACCTGAGGCTACATCCATAAAGGTTCCTAATGTAAAGAGTGTCTCCTAGTGACACAATTCTTAGAATCATGATGTTTTCTAAGAATTTCCCCTTAAAGTTAAGACTAGATTGTAGTACAGATACAAGGTATTCATAAAGAACCATAGCCCTAAGGTGAAACTGTTAGAAGCAGGGAGGAGGATGTTCAAGAGGCTCAGAAGTTGCTTCAGCAGGAGAGAAACTGGCTGAAATATTCTCCAAACACAGAGTAATAGAGAGTCACTTAAATGGTACAGATTGGATTGTGCAGGAATCCTGTCTGTGGTGGATCCCACTCACTTCTCCAACCCACAATGTAATATCACCACAACATTAAGCTATTTAGCAAATTGATGAAGTACTACAGCTACCACCAATTTAAATAAACATGGTACAAATATGACAACTATCAGCATGTGAAAACTGTGTATTCGTGCATTTTGTAGTACTTTTAAAATATTCCTATTTATTCAGCAGGAATGTTCATTATATGAAATACTATTCATAACTGAACAATGTCTTGATAGAAACTAGATTCTGTGATTAGGTCTATTGATTTCATGGTCCATTTATGCCCATTATAGTGAAGTGTGCATTTTAATTTAATTTTTAGGATTAATCAATCATCTTTTAAAAGGATGAGTCATACCTGGCCACACAGTCGACCATGCCTCCCATTAAGACAAGAATTTTTGTCCATTCACTGCTCTGTCTTCTCTGTTCCTGAATCTCTCTGAAGCTCAGACTCCTTGCTGGACATGTGTAGGCTAAGTTAGGAGCTCTGTGAGCCGACTCTCAGAGTGTAAACACCTTTCAGCATTTAGAGTAAGATTATTGTATTATCTTTGTTTGATGGAGTTCTCAGGAAGTCTTTACTGAGGTCTCAGACAGCAACGAGCTGGTTAAGGATTTGGTTTATTTACAGTCAACATTAGGAAATGCCAGGTGATTTTATTTTTATTTTAAAGCTTTATAAACGCTCTGACTTCTCATACTTTGTCCAAACAATCAGGAGCCATCAGCTCCTGTGAGCAGCTGCCTAACACTGAACATTAAGTTAAATGATGCCCACACAGCAGGAGATGGCTGTTAGAAGATAGCAAAGTGTTTTCAGAAGCTGTTTCCTCACTTTGCATGTCAATAAGTAATGGAAATGAACAGGAAAAGTGGAAGTCAAGCTGAGGTCTGCTAGGAAACTTTCAGAGAAAACTGATTGTAAGATTGTTCGAGAGACAAATCCAGACCATGGTTTGACTGCAGAAGACCTTCATGATGCTGGATCACACTCTGCAGTGTTGCTGCTCTGCTCTGTTGAGCAGCCGCACCTACATAAATGCAACCTTCATAAAAGAGTCACCAGCAAACAAACTTTCCTGTATTTCATCACAAAGTTTGGTGTTGGGAGTCCTACAAGTCCTGTGGTGTGAGGAAGTTCAAATAGTACTGTCATGAACAAAGATATGTTTGGAGAGAAAGGGATGAACTGATTAATTAGCAAAGCTAATGCCTGAAATGAGCAGAAGGTGGAAAGAAAAGGTCTACAACTGAATAATGGTCCTAAACACAGCTCAAGATCCATAATGGACGACCTCACAATATGCCAAGTCCAATGACATCATGAAAAATCTGTAGATCAAACTCAGGGGAGCACTGCAGCAAGATGTCACAACAATCTCCCAGAACTAGAGGCCGTTCACAAGGACATGAAAATGCACCAAGATCTGAGGTGTTACTGAATACAGGACCTTTGATGATGACCCAGACTCTTACTTTGGGGCACTCTGCTGCATATCCAACTCACAGACTGTGAGTAGATGAAGCCACCATGACATCACCCTTTGGTCCAGAAGTGACCATATTTGGACATAAAGGAAGGAGTGAAGAGGCGGGTCTAACCCTTGAAACCAAAAACACGCCCAATAGGTATGAAACTCATATATTCAAAGATTTTTATTATAACATGATACATGGTCTATGAAATGAAAGATTTTTTTTTTTTTTTAGCATAAATACAACAATTCTAAAAAAATATTGTTGACAGTATAAATAAAACAGATTAAAAAGTGGACACACCTCTTACAAACAGGAGGCAGGGAAGGAAGGAAGGAAGCAGCACAGATGCTCAGAAATCTTTGTATAATTCAACAGTCAGTTTACTCAGGTTGTTTTGGTCCTAACACTGTGCAGCCTCCATGTGCAGGGTGGGAGTGGTTTCAGGACGCAGGAAGTCTTTGTCCTGCACCTGCTGATGTAAATGTCAGTAATGGTGGGTATGCTCCTGTCTGTGACTCTCTGCACTGACTTCCAACTTGAGTTCAAGTTTGGTCCCATTGGAGACCAGACCATTGCAGATTAAATGCTGTTAAACTAAAACTACTAAGTTTACATCTGCTTCTCTACAGAGGAAATGCATGTAATACCTCAGCAACTGTGATTTTGGGGTGGCTGGGGCTCAGGTGTTAGAGCGGGTCACCTATGAATTGTAAGGTTGTGGGTTTGATCCCCAGCTCCTGTCCACATGTCGAAGTGTCCTTGTGCAAGACACTGAACCCTAAGTTGCTCCCAATGTTGGCCTTGCATGGCAGCTCAGTAGCCATTGGTGTGTGAGTGTGTGTGTGTGAATGGGTGAATGAGTTGCCTTGTAAAGCTCTATATAAATGTTCTCCCTTTACCATTTAGCATCTTACACTAGTAGGCATCAAAGAAGGCTTAATATCTACTTAATGATGAAATGATTTTCAGATGGACCACCAGATCACTGATGAGAGGAATTAATTGCCATCAGAACTAATTGTGGATAAAATGTTTTGACTGAGTATTGATTGATTGAAAATTGAATTAAAGTCAATTGGAGCCAGCATCAAGTGGCCATTGGGGGTACTGCACTTTTTTGCACTTCTGCATTAGTGTCACTTTTGAGACCCGATAGCTCCATCCATTCCGACATACAGTCTATAATCCATTTCTATATCCAGTCCATGATCCACACCATTACCTGACTGCACTTCCCCATCTTCTCTGTTTGGTGCTAATGACATGATGTGACATTGATATGCTGCTCAGCCTCCTTCAGAGAGAAACAAAGAACATCAGGTGCATGCATGATGGATAGTCCAGTGAAGCTGCAGAAAATGACCAAGACATGGGAAGCACTTTGGGGGACATCTCACCTGTCTGGTTGGTCTAAATCACAGAGGGACACTGGAGACAGCGTCCTCTAATCCTCATCCTCCTGAGGCCTTTTTCACAGCAGACGTCATAAATTCACCCAATTTTTCAAATTAAACTCAGATATTGTCTGTAACCACAGACAGGAAGGTGCACTTAGAAGGAACAGAGAGGTCAAATTCAAGAGTAAATAAAGACAACAGCAAACACAAAGTCAACAGTGATTTTTAAAAAGTACATTAATTTAACTCTGCCTGTGTATATTTAAAAATCTTAATTTAACTTTAATTTTATTCATATATACAAAAAGTGATTATTAAACCACTTCCTTTATCATCTCTTCCTGTGAACTCCAAGCAGTAGCAGGAAAAGCATTAAAATCACAGTCTGAACACCTGAGCACCAACAAACACAGCACAATGAAATCAAATTGACCATAATAATTTATTTTTTTTTCAGTATTCTGGCATTTAGCAAATGGAAATAATGTTGTTAACCCCAACTGACCTGAACCAGGAAAGGTTTAGTCTGGCTCAGTGTGGTGTTTACTGGGACACTTTCTGAACTGAGTCATCGAGCTTCTCTTCCATCACTCCTGAACTTTTCTAAGCAGACTGAATATAAAAATGGACAAAACTGATTTTCCTGCTATTACAAGTCAAACTGTCTTAAACGTTACTGGTTGGAGTTTACAGTAGGAGAAAATAAACAAAGTGTTTGATAATCTCTTTGAATATTAATCTCAAAGTGAAATTCAATGAGAATTTTTAAATATGCACAGGTAGTTAGTCTTTGTTTACTCCTGATCTCTGAATTTTTGCTTCAACAGAAAAGTCTCACATCTCATATTTATAACTGTGTAGAAACTATTCCTCTGTTTAAATCTTTGGAGTTTGGATCTAAAATCCACTAATAGGTCAATGTGACAATATATAACAAAGACATTAAAAACTGTATCACCCATGAAGACATTTTCACAATTTACACTATAACCTCTTAACATCTCCAAGTTGTATTCAGCCACTGTGCAGCAGGATGGGTTTGATATTTCTGAGCTCAATGCAATCAAAACATCCTTGCTCTCCCCCCCTACAATTTGTCAGAAGATTACAATATGAATCTACACCACAATGTGAAACAAGCTTTATCTACATTGTATACTCCAACTCTGAACCATACCCACACTAATATTTTAAACTTTGGCCGGAAATCGTTTTTCCAACCACCTAGAACAATTCCAAACTATGACCCCAGAACACAGTCAGTCATTTTTGAAAACCAATTTATTCTTCCTATTTGAGCAAACTTCACAATTTTCTGTTACTCTGTTGCCCCTGTGACTGTGGGGATGTAGGCAGTGGACATCAGGACATGTCCAGAAACTGAACGCAGAGAGAGAACAGTTAAACAAAAAAAGGTCCCTGCGACAAATCTGGAAACAACAAAAATGAAAAACAAGAAGAGCATCCAGGAGACTTTACAGGAGTTCATTTAATCCCAAGGATTTCTGAGGGAGAAAGCTGTAGAGGGAAGAGCTCATACAAACACTTCACTGTACATACAGATTTACATTGTGTGGGATCAAGATCTATGGTGTTGCCAGGCAATGCCACCCCTGGTATTCTGTACAACAAACAGCCAGGGGGGTGGAGCTGCATCCCAACTCCACTCCTGCATCTGCATGAGCGGCGCCGACGACTGCTCCAGACGACCTACAGAGCTGAGTTAGAATGAACCAATCACAAAGCGCTGTAATATCTACTGTTAAGCTGGACAGACAATACACTCTGGTGCTATTTATTACATAAACTTTGGAATGCAGACCGCGCTGTAGGCAAACTGAACAGCAGCTCATGGGCTCGTAGCGTCGCTCTGGATGCAGACTGGTCAGGCTGTGGAGATGGGATGCAGGCTGATGTAGCAGAAGGAGAAACCTGCATCAGTTTCATTTTTGCAGAATGTCGCTCAGACTGGGGAGAAGAGAGCCAACGTGACATCGCCGACCTCGCGGCTGAGCAGAGTTGGTGACGGGGCACGGGGACCCATCTGGCCCCATTTCAACACGTGTCCCTTTGATTTTGTAAAACATTTTTTTGTTCTAATAATAAAATCAAACGCATGAAAATAAAATGAAAGTATATATAAACTCTTTCAGGTCCATTTTTATGTCTGATTTATTTTTGTTCTCATTCTTCTTCGCTCTCGTTTTCATGCTCCATGTCGTCCTCGCCGTTTGCTTTGGATTCTGTTCGGTTGTCGGGATCCTCGTCTTCCTCATCCGCTTGCTCGTTCTCGTCTTCCACCGTCTCCTCCATGGCCTCCTCCTCTTCCCAGTGCTGAGAAGGAAGCAACAACAAACGTGTGAGAGCTCAGAACTGGACACCCTGATCAAATGTAAGTAGACCTGAACTAATCAACAGATTAGTGCTGCTAACTTACATCAGAGTCCTCATCGGGAAGGCCTTCGTCACCAGAGGCCTCATCTTCATCGGATGATTCTGGAAAAAGCGAGCAAAGGAAAACAAACCATCAGCTGTAGATGTCAAACCATTAACTCCACAAATGCTTCGACTAAAGCAGTGAAGAGAGAGGAGGGGGAAAAGCAAGCAACCTTTCATGCTTCACTTATTCATACCTTTTATACAGAGGGATGGCAGGTATTTGCATTTCAATACTAAAGCAGTGTGGCCATTTTGGTTCGGACAATTCCAACTGTGTGGTGCAGGGAGGGAGGGATGTCAATAGGATTTGATGAGCCTATCTGGCCCATTAGATCAGCCAGTCACCATCTGCTGCCAGCACACTGACCATTGCTAAAGACTCTGCTGCTGTTTGTCATAACTATAAATATGCTTATATGCTGTACAAATGAGGCCCGGGAAATTATCATGACAATAGAAACAGTAGGTATGACATCACAGAGGGGAAATGTGATGTCATTTTAGGAGATTTAAAACAGTCTATGGATGGAAATGGACGCTGAGAAAACACGATGCTGCTGATTAACATCACAAAAGGGTTGTTTTAGCGAACACTGGGAGGAGAAGTGCTGGGAATATAAAATGGAGGGAGAGGGAGGTCAGCCTGAGAACCTCTTTCCATTACTGTAACATGCTCCAAATCAATTCAGTGAGTGAGGTCATGGAGTCAGGGGCACACTGTTGTCCCTGTGTCCTGGAAAAAGCAGCATTTGAATAAGAAAATGAGAGCATGGAGCATCTATCTGCACTGTTTCTGACACTTCTGCTGCTAATTGTTTGAGTACAGGCTACAGTCTGACCAATGAATGTATTATTAATGTTACTGACAACAACCAGCACAATTAGCAGGATAATCAGATCCACTGTCACTGTACAAACTGTCTCCAGAACCTGATCCAGATGAACCTTTCACATTTCCAGGTTGGATCCAGTGCAAAGAATTAGGAAGAAACTTCCTGCTCATCCCCTCCTTGTATGAACTTTCCACCCCACGTTTTTGTTCAGGACTTCCTGGACCACTGACAGGAGGGTCGTCAAAGCGCTGGGTAATTATTTCAGGAAAGCCAATTTGCCAATTTTCTATGTGGCTCAATAAAGAGTTTTATACAGTACGGTAATGAGAAATGAGAGTGAACAGAGCAGGGCCTTGTTGTTCAGCTCAAAGAAGGGAGGATCTGAACGCTGCCGGTCAGGTTGCCAGGCAACAGGAGCCCTGTTTGCGTGCGGTGCATCGCCAAGAGTGGCTGCATGATGGGCAACACCGTCTTCATAAATCTTAAAACTGTTTCGATGCAGTCTTTAGCTTCAGGAGTCTCAAATGACTGAAGGTGAATTGACAAGATAACGAACGCCAGTGAAAATAATGAGAAAACAATAGTGTGGTGGAGCATGGACGTCCAACAGAGGGCCACAGTAACCTGTTACAGTGCTGCAGGTTAAGGAGTTGCTACAGTCAATCATGCGCCTACAAGTCATCAGCAAAGGCTGAGAAAAGATTGGGATTTTAATTGTGTCATCTGCCAGTCCCTCTGCTCACTGAACTGCATCGCTGTCCGAGGTGCTGATGCTGCATGTGGAAACTGAAGGGCCTGAGAAACTGAGGTCAGTGAGGAAGAAGGTTTTAAAGAAAGAGGATGGCTGAGAGACAGAGGGTGAGAACAGAGGAGGACACTACAAGCAAAAAAAAAACCAAAAAACACTTACCCTCTTCATATACCAGCTTAGCTGTGTGGTCAACATCTGAAACCATGTTGCTGCCATCACTTGTCGCCACCTAGTGGACGAATGGAAGAAGGTATTAAAGATTCAATCAATGATTTATAAAGACCAGGATCCTCTTCAGTTTTTATCTACAACAGTACTGTCTGATATTACGCAAATGTAATTATATAATAGCCCAATTCCCATACATTGGGGGTGCAAAGTGGTTTATAAATAAAGCACATCTTCTTATAGATTTGTATTCTAATATGTAAATTGCTGCTGAATTTTGATATTTGGCCACAGACACCTTTTCCAGAGTCAGAAGAAACCCAATACTGTGACGACTAAGGATTTAATGTGACTGAAGCCCCTGTGTAGATGTCATTAATGTGGAAAAATGCCAGAAGTCACCATATTTGGATATAAATATATGGAAGCAGGTCTAACCCTTTAACCCAAGGTCACTGCCCAATGTGTAAAACCCTGCTCACACTTGGCTGCTTACATCTGTATCGGGTTACCAGGTCACAAATAGACAGCACCTAACTGCGCTAAAGCTAAGTGTGAACACGTCACTTAGACCACATGTGGAGGTGGTCTGGGACACAGCTAATGCACCCTGATGCAACTGAGATTGGAGCTCCAGAGAGAGCCAGGGTCTAGTGGTCATTAGTGGTATTGCACGTTTTGCACTCCTGCTTTGGCTTCACATTTGAGACCTGGTTGCTGCTTCAGTTTCTATATTCAGTCTATGACTGAATTGTTTTTGAAGCCTCAAGGGGACATCTGAGGAACTGCAGGAACTTGGTCCAAATGCTCCAAAATGATTCAGTCTATCATGATACATGGCAAAGTAGAAACAAAATACAACACTTGACATGTATCTCATTGTTTGTCCATCCTGTAAAAAAAAGGACATTGTCTTTCGAGTCAGAATTACACTATACTGCTCTTTAAACCAAAAAGCGTTTGGCTTTGGCTTTTTGATAATACAACAAAACATTCATTCACAGAAGTGTCCCCAAAATCAACTAGTACCTCTCAGCTCACAGTGTCAATACATTTCAGCTACATTTCAAACAAGTGAACTGGGAGGACGTTCTGCACTTTAAGGGCACTACAACATCACCACAACACCACCAGGAGGGATTATGTAAGCAGTCCCTGCCACACAGTACACACCACTAACACTCACAGTCCAGTCATTTAAAAACACTTAAAGGTAATGGTACTTACCTGTGTCATCAGGAGGTACAGCTTCCCGTGCAGCTTTGTGAGCTTGTGGAACATCTTCACTCGGCTTTCAATCATGTGATAAAGGACTCCCAGCTGGGTGACCAGGTCGGGCAGCTGGTGGATACACAGATGGATCAGTTGATGGTGAAAACATTTCCACAGCAGAAAACACAAACAACACAGCACTTGATGATGAACAGACTTCTACCAAGGCCTCTGCTAACCCCGGCTTTCTTATATCTGTATTATCTAAACATTAAGACTGGCTGGTAGATTCACTCCCCAGTAAAAATTGCAATGCCAACTGTTTGGTAGAAAGGAATGGGTTACCACAAAGTTAATGAAGTTTTCTTTTGTTTAGATCAATATGAACAGCAGGACAGGGGATATACATCAGTCAAAATGTGAGGCAGCTGACAGTGAGACAGTGATCGTGACACAGTGGCGTTCGTTTACAAAGCATCAATGAGCTGAGTAAATGGGATATTCAGCTGCTGGTCATAGAGATATTTTAGTCAAAGTCACACAAACGGACAGACGGTCCGAGGCAATCGCAGCATCTCTGCTGTGTGGACCAAGTAATGACTGTACATCTAAGCAAGATTAAATATGAATGGTGACAAAGGAAAGAATGCTGAACCCAGGGGAATCAAAATGTTGTGGGCCATGGAGAGGATACAGCGCGTGTGTGTGTGTGTGTGTGTGTGTAAAAAGACAAAACAACTGTGCAGGCAGAGTGTGAGGTTGGATGTGGACGTACCGATGCCAGGTATGATGTGTGGTGCATGAGCACAGCCTTGAGCCATCGTACCATCAAAACAGCCCTGTAGAAAGGAACAAATGTTTAACACGAGGCTGCTCCATTATTTATATCCACATCATCTCCATCACAAACAGACAGTGTAGAGAATGGATGAAGCTAAAGTGACCTCACCTACTGGTTTGTGGACTTCTATTTTGAAGCCAAGAGTTTGGCATTTGTCACAATGTAGATTTTTTTTTGGAGCCAGAAATGACCATATTTGGATATGAATACTGGAGTGAGGAGGCGGGTCTAATCCTTGAACCCGAGGACACTGTCCAATGTAAATTAGATTGGCGTTTAGGGCTGCTCTTATTGGACACCAAACTGTCAAACTAACTACATCGCTAGTTTTTCCTCTTTTGAAGCCCAACATCTATTTAATGATGACGTGATTTTCAGAGGGACCAGCAGATCACCAACAGAAAGAACAGACTTTAACAAATCACATCTTAATGACTTGAAAACAAAAACAAAAAAACAAAAATCAGTATACTGGCTGAGTATTTCATGTCTGAAAATGTCGATTACTGAATTGAGGTCAATTGGGAGATTTTTGGAGACCATCTTATAGTACTGCACTTTTTTTGCACTGGCTTCCCTTTTGAAACCTGGCTGCTTTGTCCATTTTATACACAGTCTATGAAAACACTGTATTTTGGTGGAGAATAACAAGCAGCAGTAGAAATACATGCATCACTAACATCAAATGTGTACAAACACTGAACATAAGCCATTAAATGCTCAGGGTTGAACAGTGGAGCTTCACTTACGTAAACGGGTGCCCTTGGAGCCTCTTTGTGAGCTGCAGAGGATAAAAAGGTCGATTAAAAACTGCAGTTAACACAACTTCACACACGACATCATCTGTGCAGCTGTGTTAATGCAGATCAGAGTATGACCTGCCACTAAAAACTAGGCAGTGTTTTATTTGTTGTTGTTTAACATTGCAGTCCGGTGACACTCACCTCTTCCACCAATGGCAGAACAGCAGGGAGGGGTAACCGAGCAACTGTCTTCTTAATTACCATCTCTTTCCGAGTCTGGAAAACTTTCTGTGTGAGGAAAATATATTTGTATATATATGTATATATTTTTTGTACACCACAGGTCAATGTAAAACAAACAACCAGGAAATTCTGGGCAAACACAGCTGCATTTAAATCTAACTTGCGTGACAGTAAAAACTTTAACCCTTAACCCGCTGTGACCAATACTACTCAGTCAGCCCCTCAATCCCATCAGCACCAACACTGACAATGTTCGCTTTTGTTTAACTTTCACTGCGCAATAGGCTTTATCCAGTTTGTGTCGGCTTGGTTTATTTCTCCAAGTGATTCTGTGGGCTCAGGACTGTGCATCACACTAAAAAAAAAAAAAAATTCAGCGGGTTAAGGGTTAAGATGTCAGACTTTATCAAAGTTGAAGTCTTTCAAAGAAATTTCACTTCAACACCCAAATCAGTTTAGGTTTTGGCTGGTTTTAGATAAACTCACATAAAACTAACTGATGTACTTTGGTTTTCCCAACTATACTAAACTCAAAGTTTTGTATCTGACTCTCACCCTGGAAGGAAAACTTACATTTAGGATGCTGGCATCATTGCTCTCCAGGCCCTGCACCAGCAGAACTGCAAAATTGTCTGTCTGTAACGAGGCCGTCCCTCTAGGAGCTCCTTTCTCGATGGAGACTGCAGACAGATCAATTTCACCAAGTCGCTCTGCTATTGACATCTACGGAGAAACAGTTATTTTCAGGTAAGTGGCAATTGGCTTGTATCTGTTTAGACACTACATGGATTCATTGTTTCCCACATATAACACAGAAACCACTTCACACAACACAAACGTTAATATAGCATTGTGTTTAACATGTTGTGTATTTGCTTATAAGTAACTAAAGGGAAAAAGAAACTTTCTCCACCTCAAACTGATCCACAGATAAAAACAGTTAGTGACAGGTCTGTGCAAGTTATTAATGCATCTAGGTAATTAAATAAATGAACTGACATAAATGAACAGATGCAGGCATTTATCGTCATCCAGCAGTTCAAAACCACCTCTGAGGGTAAGAAGAGGATGCATGTTCAGTGTAACAGTGTCCTTCTGATCACTTGTTAAGAATCTCTCCTGGCTGATTAAGTCTGGTGTGCGACTAATCACTGCACTGACACTCTGCTAAAAACATTTTTGCTCATTAAAGTTGTTTGTGGTGGAAGCCAAAAAGCTGTCACACACTCGGTGTAACAGAGATGGATGAAGTGCATCAGTACCTCTTTGGTGTCTGCATCTTTTTTTCTCTTCTCAGATCCCTGTGAGGTTGCCTTCACTGGGGCTTGGTGACCAGGAAGCCCAGGGACCAACACTCTGCTCTTGGAATTGACGACTGGGGTTTTCACCTGAAAGAGGAAGTTTCATTAATAATACTTCACTCACAAGAGTAAATTCAAATTAATCAAGTGTGAAGAGAAACTGACCCAGACCTACCCGGACCCTCTCACCTAAAGAAGAAAATGAGTAGTGGACTGTTACCTTGGAGATGGTGGTTTCTATGGAAAGTGACAAACTGGTCTGAACATCCCGGGTCAAACACACATGTCTCTCTGCTGTGTTGATCTCCTGCATAAATGAAAGAAAGATTCAGAGAGGGGAACGGACTTTATAATAATGACTGGTAATAAACAGCATTTATTTTTAATATCCAGCAGTGCTGGGATAATTTAACTGAAACTAAACTCAATGTTGCATTATCTTCAACAGTCCCTTGGTTGTCTTATAGGTGGATTATTTTGGGTCCCAGATTTGTTTTGTCCTGTTGTCCACTTTGTAATGTAAAGACATAAAAGATGAAATTTTGATCTCACTTGACTTTCTGTTTAAATAAAATAAAAACAAATACACAGTACAAGAAGATACGAGGAAATCAATTATCTGGATGTAAATAAAATTTGACCAGATGACTTATTACACACTGTATTTCAGTGGCCTCCTGTATACTCACCACTCTCTCCATTACTGGCTGGAGGTGGTTTCCATAGGCCAACAGCACACTTTGAGGATCAGCTCCAAGTGCAGCTGCCAGCAGGGGGATCGGCATTGGGGACTCCTTCGTGTTTGACATCTGCACTGAACACGAGGGTGACAAGGGCTTCTTACAAGGCCTGTGGGGACAGCAGGTATACAAAATGATTTAAACATGGATTTGGTGACATTTAAGATCCAAAAACAACATGATTCCAGAGGACACACTCTGCAAATGTGGAATTACTACATATGTAATATTGATCATTGTTCCCATATCCCCCTAATAACCATCAGGGGGCAAGAAAGGAAACACACTGTCACCAGACTAACAATTCACTTTCAGAGTGTGCACAGTGGCACTTGAACACAGCACCAAAGTGAGACCAGAGGGGGAAGCTAAGTTATAATTGCACCCACTTGCAACCAAACAGGAAACTAAGAATCTTTGTCATTGTCATGTACAATGTACAAAGTACACACACTCACGCATCTAAATTACATTTACACTCTGATGTCCAGCCTCCGTAGACAATTCACACATACATGGCATCCGTGCATATATAGGAGACCTGTAATGTGTGTGGTAGAAGGCACAGAGTGCAGGTGCTGCCATTCTTTGTGCTCAAGGGCACCCCAGCAGTGCCCTAGAGGTGGACTGGCCCCTCTCCAGCCACCAGTCCACACCCCATGCTTTATCCAGGCTGAGACTAAAGCTGGTGACCTTCCGGTTCACAACCCAGGCCCCCAATCACTGAGCCACTGCCGCCCCACTTATAACCACTGACTGTTAAAGCTGCTGAGCAAGAGTGGAACAGTGACACCTCAGCTCTGGTGTTTTATGGTGTCAAGGACTTGGATAAACTGCATGCACTGTTACTAAACGTAAAGTTCATCAGTAGCCATTCTGATCTTAAATATAATTTCTAATGCAAACTCAGTTAAAGGTGTCTCCTCTTTAGAGCAGCATTGGATCTGCTCAGTTTTGAAATTGCCAAAAGGCTTGTGGGAAAAGATGCTTTTTAGGCAGGTCCTGCTGTGGTTGTGGATGCCGTTTTAAATTTACAGTTTTAAATTGTCACTGCTGTAATTTTTCAGGGTTGTTGAAGCAGTTTGCTGCAGCACTCCACATTCTGCACAATTTACACACTGCAACTCCCTCTTCTCTTTATTGTATCTCAGCCAAGGACACTTCCCTGACCATTTACGTCCAAATACATATTTCATTTTTCTAGCTGCGCTTTCTGTTTCACCTGTCTCCTATTTCTGTCTTCTCTGCATTGCCTGGGTTATGACCAGGCAGGGAGGTGTAAGACTACTTGTTTAAGAAAGCAGCCTTGTGAGTACCTCTGAGGAGTCATGTCTGAGCACAATCCACACACACAAAATTTATTTTCATTCCAGCACAGAAATTCACCACTTCAGGTATCTGTCTAAAGATTTCTATACTGGCATGTGCTACTGTGATAAGACTGCAGAGTGTGGCTCTTACTCCAACTTCCATCTCTAATGGTACCACAGTTGTGTTTATTTTGCAACTGCACAAGTATAACAATGACTGGAGAATGAACACCACAGTAGTTTTAAGGTTGGTGTTTCAGGAGTTTTATTTGGCAAATCTCTCGCTGACAAAATACCCCACACCTTCCCAGCTGCTGATTGGACACTGGAAACTTAAGTGAGATGAGATGTTTCATACAGTGACTTCCCAAAGCCACATGTTCCCAGTATAAACATACAGTGTTATAAAACCTTACCCATTTAAAAAGTGCTCAAACAGATGCAGCTGCCCATCCTTACACACCACTGCCAGCCTCACCGCCTGTGAAAAAACATTAAATTAAATATGTCATACTCCTTTCCACACAATAACCATGGTTAGAGACTGCACATGAATCTATAAACGCACAGGCAAAGTAACATTTTCAGAATACAGACACTTCTCTTACCTCCTCCTTGCAGTTGGACGTGACAAGGTCGACGTGTAGCGGCTCGTCTGTCAGCGTGAAGGACACCACCGAGTTCTTGTCCTTCCCATCTTCTCGTACTTGCCTACAGAGAAATTGGTTTGAATTAGTTGTACAAAATAAACTGACAGCTAGAGGACAACACCAGTCCCCACCCTTCATGTCATATGCATGTAACTGCACAGGTTTTTACTCACCATACACTGAGCAGTCGGTCATGTGCAGCACCTGACAGGAAGTAGAGGCCGTTGCTGTCGGGAGGTCGCGTTGTGGCAAAGCGTAGGGTCGTCACAGCCGTGGAGTGGCCTGTGAATTTCTGAAGAGAGAAAACCCATTACTGGTTCTCTGTCAACAAGTGTGGCTGGTAATGTATCTGCATAAAAACAGTGTATGAGTTTATGTTAGTCTAATAAATGAACAAGTATGATTTGACAAGACTCACCCTGTAAACCTCCTTGGTGTCCAAGTCCCACATCTTAATGATCTGTCCACCTGAGAGCAGCAGTTTGCCATCAGGGCTCACGCACAAACTGGTCACTGCTGCACGGTCTGCCTTCCACTTACTGTAAAGACATAATGACAGCATTAAGCCAACAAGTGAATCTGCATTTCTTCTCTTGCTGACAGAGGAACACCTGTCCTGTGTTTTCTATCATTGTTTCTTTTCCCATTCAAGCGACAGGAGTAAAAATGCAACATCCAACAGTATTTTATTTACTGTTGCTCTCAATGAACAAACACTGTCACCACTCTTGGAACAATTGTGTGGGCCACAAATGGACTTCAGAGCGGATTCATGGTGACATTAATGTCCATGATTGTAGCTGCTGACTGTGCTGATGGACAGTGCTTGCATCAGAGTGAAGTTACTTTGAGGTGAGCAAAGTGTGATGGAGAGATTCTACTTCTCAGCTTGAAAATTTCTTTCATCAGTTAAAGTGACCAATGTCACCGGCAGAGTGTCGCACAATGGTCAAAGCAAAACTTCACCATTGGGTTGATATTTTCTCCACATGCTGCAGTCTATACACATCACTCTAACACCCCTGTCTGACTGCCTCCCACTTACAGTACAAACAATAAACAGCTGGCAGTGTTAGGTTCATGCTGATCCACGAGCTAAATCTGCCTCTTGTTGACATCAGAAAAACATTTTGGTATTTCGACTGCATTTTTATTTTTTCTAGTTAGGCGACGATCTTAAAACTTCACCAGTACAGTCAAAAGCGTACGATTTACAGCTGGACTACACACGATGACACCAAATAAACTTTCCTTTGCAGACCACAAATGGGCGTCAGTGAGCATCTAGTGAGGATTCATGACAACATTAACATCCATGATGGTACTTGCTGACTGTGCTACCAGACAAATACTGTTCATGTTGAAATATAGTGATGCTAACAGTTCGATGATACAGTCTGTAACAATATGGTGCATTTCAGTGCTTGCAAGTGACACGTCAGGGCAGTGGTGTTACTTAGAAGTATCACATATCCACTCTGACCTGTCACCCAACGGCAAGAAGAAAGAGGGCAACAACATGTTTACACCTCCAGTTGGAGATGTGTGCCAATAAATGTCAGTGTAGTACATGAGAGGGAGTGTATTTAAAGTATGTAATACAAAAACATTTGAGTTAATAAAAAAACAATATAAAAGTTTGAAAATTATTCATAACCACAGAAAAACAGCTGTATGAGTGTGTGTATATTATCTTACAATCTTCAAATTAGGTTAAAACACAGTTTCCACAGTTGGTAAAACAGCCTATAACGGGAACAGGACATATTCCATGCTTTTGAGAGGGTATGGATTTGGTAACAGAAATTGAAGCAGTATTATGCCAGATGTGACTCACGTGGTCCACTGTAGGGGTGCAAGGATTAGTCGACACCGTTGACAAAAATTGATTATAAAAATAGTTGCCAACGAATTTATTTGTTGTCCATTGTCACCAGACGTGTTTTTCCAATGGAGTGAGGCATCTCCCTTCCTTCCTTCCTACCTGTGCAATATCAGTCAGTGGCAAGTAAACAATATGGTGACGACCGATGCTGATTTACTTTTTGTATCAGCAACAACCAATATCATCAGAAAAGTGTAAAGATGTATTTTTGAATGAAGTAACCTTCTTCCTTGTCATTATTATCAATTAGCACATAATTTAAACAACCTCGTACTATTTTAAAAGCTGAAAGCTAAATAAGAGCCATTGAATAATTATGCAATTCATAATCCGATTTCTCGCCTAATCCTTTCAAAAGATCGATTATTAACCGATTATCAAAATAATCATTAAGTGGAGCCCTACTTCAACAACAACATCATAACTTAGCTCAGGAACTGAAAAGGCAGCTTATGAGCGTAGCATGTCACTCACACCTTTTTTGAGAACTACTTTTAACAACTAAATTGATTTTTTAATAAACTTATTCTCATCAATTTAAAGACATCACTGACATCGTACTAAATTTAAAAGCTGATATCAGATTAGCTGACAAATAGTTTTAACAATCAATGATTAAGTAACTTTCCAAATAGTCGTTAGTAGCGGCCATAGCCCACTGTAACATTAAACTGTTGATAAAATGACGCTGGTCAAACTCGACATTGTTGGTAGCTGTGGACAGTGCAGGCAGCAACTGTTTTTCGACAGGTTACAATTCATAACATTTGACAAACATTACAATGATTTTCTTGTCATTTGATTATTACAGCATAGTTTAACAAGCACCTTTGTACTCATTCATCACACTAAACCAAGTGCAACTCTGTACGTTTCTGGGCAACAATCTGTTAGAATCAAGTCATCAGACAGTTGTGAGCTTCTCATTATCGACAGAACAGGAATAAATGCCACTTCTGTTTGATAGATTAACTATGACAACAGGTTCTGTTACATTGTGCGATTTTAAATGACATCTGTCAGGTAAGAGGGAACATGCATTACCCACCACCTTCATATAAAAAAAACCACACTGACACTAATACCATCACAGATGATTGAACTGCAGACCAGTAGAAATAAATGAAAAGCTGATAGCAGTGTCAGTTAACGCCAAACCAGCTTTTCCTCTGGAAACTCAATTTGTACTTGTAGTTTATCCACATTTGAAATGAATAGAGGCCTCAGACAACAGCTTCAACCCAACATTTCCTGCCCAACAAACAGCACACAGACGGCTGAGATTGAGTGTTTCCAAAAGTGCAATACACCTCAAATAAAGGACAAAGATATCAGTACCATCATATTACTCTGGGGTGAATGGGCCCATGCACTTAAGGATTATAACCGTTTACGCCATCATCTTGTACAGGTGACTGGTCAATTATTACATATGTTGAGATTTGGGGTTAAAAAAGTTTTTACTTGTGGGAGAAGTGACAGTAAAGGGCTCACTTCACAAAACCACATTAGAAGAGATGAAGAACTCACCGCTGTTACATAAGTCTGTACCAAGTTATTTTATGGTTGGAGAAAACATCTCAGTAGTAGCTTCCACTGTTTGAAGCACCTGAGAGTTGTTTCCACCTGTTACAATGACAGATGTCAGCAGCAGCAGGTAAAATCAATGAGGCAACAAACTGTTGCATTTTCTCCACTGGCTAAATTCTCTCACCAGATCTCTGTAACAAAATTATCACACTTTGTCCCTTTGCAATTTGGAAGCATCAGCAGAGTGATTCATTACAATAAAATATTCATGAGTAATAAATTATGTCTGGAAACAAATCTGCTTTCAATGAAATCTGTAAACCAAAGCCTGAACAGCTAAGTAGTAACAAGTAGTTTACAGGGTGAAACGAACAATCACAATTTTCCTCCATATTTCATCTGCTCAGGTATCTTTGTGTCCTTATACTTTGAATATATAATCACAGTACAGGAAGCACTTCCACATTTTCTTCCATTGAAACATGGTGAATCTCAAAAGAAAAGTGGATACTGACCTTCGCGTCTTGCCTGTCTGCAGGTCCCACTCTACAATGTTTGTGTCATCTGAACCACTGTATAATAAGCTGTCCTCCGGGTGCCACTGGACACAGTTCACCCCTCCACTATGACCTCCATCCTGGCAAAGATGAAACAGTGCGCAGTTAGCAGGAGTAAATCATTTTAATCAAAATATCTGAATGCAACACTAATACTGGCAAACAAAAAACATTGGTTCTTACTTAGAAATGATCTTCCCTAAGAAAAAGAGCATTCTTTGACAACTTTTTATTTTGAGGGATATAAGATAAGATATTCCTTTAATAATCCCCCAGTGGGGAAATTCAGGATGGTGCAGAAGTCATGCCCTTTCATGGTGTATTATGTCTCAGACTCACCAGGCTACAGTGCAGTGCTCCCTTTGCTGTACTGTAGATGAGCACACTGCCTGCTGCTGTCCCCATCGCCAACAGGTCTGCCTTCTCCTCCACCTGCACTGCCTCCGATTTCCTCTTCTTCCTCTGAGGGCCCTCCTGAAACAAATAACATCTGTAATGTTAATGTAAATTATAACATGATATGCTTGGTACACACAAATGCTTACTTTTAAAATACTTACAGAGATTAAACCACCTACTAGTCTTTAATGTTACACCAGGGTCAAAGGTGATCAGTGTTCGACTGATTATTTGGGGTTGCATTACTAAACAACTTACTGGGAAGCAGTTAGCAGTAGTAGTTAGATCCACGCCACATAGTACAGAAATACCACATAAAAACGCACTGTGGACTTTGCTTTCGCTTGAATAAAACTGTACAAATCGTCATGCTATACACTGAGGTGAAACTTGCGGACCTCCCCAGTAAGTGTCATGGTGGCACGCGCTTCTGTAGGTCCGATGGGCTTATGCTAGCTGAAAACCAAGTTTATTTATAAGAATAACAGTCTGAAAACAATAAAAAAAACAAGTGGTCAGGGTAATGTAACTCCAGTACATATTCCGTAAGATAAGTTCACCATAGAATATCAAAATAAGACACTGTCCGTGTTATCTCCAACTACCATGTGGGTCTAACATGTGCGTTCTGCGCAGCTGTTGAAGGCTAGCTAGCTGCTAACGTGGCTACCCTGCTAACCGAGTCCGTAGGATGTACATAAAGCGTTTCCACTTGACCAGTATCTTCTATGTTTTTTTAAGAACTTGCCTTTGTGAATGATGATATTTTCTGATTTCAGTGATTTAACGTCTGTATCACAAATGACCACAGACCTCTAGCTCAGGCCTCACTAGCTAGTGTAGCTAACAGCAGGGAATTCCATAGCACGTACCTTGACTGTCCGGCATGGTCCCCAGGCTATGCATGTACAAGTGGCACTCAAATGAGCTGAAGGCACATATTCTTGATGAAGTGTTTTACTATCTGTGTTCCAAATGCGAAGTCGGCCATCCTGGGCACACAAGGCTAAGTACTGTCGTGATTTAGGTGAAAAAACGCAGGGTAACTGCAGCGAAGAACTTCCACCATCGGCCGCCATTTCTGAAGCGCTCCTTGCGTCTGCGTGCGCCGTGGTTTACACAAACCACGTGTGGCCATGAGAGGACATGCGCGTTCGGGCGGCAGGATCAGCTCTCTCCCATTGGCTGCTGCCACACAACAAGCTGGAGGATTCCTGCTGCCTTCAAGTTACCTCGTAACATCTGAAGCTATCACAACCTTATCCCTAATTATTATACTGTCACAGCCGTTCGCTGCATTTCCTTGCACACACAAAATATCAGATGTTGAGCGTGTTATAATGTATTTTATTTTAGAACTGTCTAATAATAACATAATTGGTAGGTAACTGTCTCTGCATAGTCTTATCAGGCATCGCCTAAGGTTGTAAATGTTAAATCTGATCATAACTTTTTACACCACCTTTTTACACCACATGAACGCATCAACAACAAATCAACTTCTCTACATTACATGGTTGTATACCGAAATTTCCATATAAAGATTTTTTTTTTGAAATAAATATTTCAATTTATATATATTTCAATTTACACACTGTAAGAGGATTAATTTCTGTATGCATCAATGATGCTCTCATAGTGTGAAGTCTGTTTAAGTTTCGAATAAGGCATATTAGTTCCGATACCGTCCTCTGCTGGTAGACAGATTACTGCACCAGTCGCTTATTTATGACGTTGCACACATGTGCCAGTCCAATGGTGTTTCTCTTCTCTTACCAACGTGATGACCTCCTTGGGTTTAAACGGAATTTATAGTCTCTGTAACAGCCGAATTAAAAAGAAACGAAGACGAACGAATTATCACAGGTTACATTACAAGTAACAGTAAGTTCACTTTCAACAGCGTTTACGGTTATATTTATTTTGCGTTATTTATTTCGCCGGTGTATACACTATTTAGAACTGCAGCTGTCATTTTCTAGTTGTTTATCTAATTTAAATTCTATGGGTGGGATCTCAAGACTCAGTATTTACTTTGAGTTTCCATACTAAGTTATAAACAGGAGTCATGGCTGTGCATGTGCCATTCAGACTTTTGTTTCTGCACAGACTGGTGACACTTCACACATCCAGTCAAATACACCACAGGAATATACCTGTAAAGCTCACAAGAGGTAAACGGAATATAAGAACTTTTTCAACCTATAGTGTAAAATACAATGAAAATGAGGGGTACAACCCAAACTTTTCACATCTGAGCACGGAGCTGACATCCAGACGAGCCATGCAGTCCAGGAGCAGGCGATCCCTGTCCCCACTGGAGAGGATCAGCAGCCTGCTGCCCCAAGATACCCTGAGCCCTGAGGTGATGCAACTGAGAAACCAGAACCAACAAGAACATGGAGACAACATCCAGCTATCAGTCACAGTTGGCAGACAGGAGGAAAGTGGGCATGAGGCCGTTGTTGATGAGGATGACCCAGAGATTCATAATGCATCTGATGCAACAGAAAGCCAGGTATCGCCCACTCTTCCCGGGGAGCGGGTGCTCAACTTTGGAGAGCTGCTGATCGCGGAGTGTCGTAAGAAGAGGTCTGAGTTCAGGAAGCTGTTCAAGCTGCAGACAGGGGACCGTCTTATGAGCAGTTGGGGGATCATCTTGCATGATGATGTGGCTGGGCAGCCCGCAGGGCAGTTCCTAAAGACCAGCAGGGGAGTTAAGATCTTCATACGGCGAGCCAGTCTGGAAGATTATGTGCTGTATATGAAAAGGGGGCCTGCAATCGCCTACCCCAAGGTAAGAGACAATAGTTGTCTGTCTTTCAGAGTCACAAATGCTTACAGATACTATAAATTTCCTTTTCTCATTTCTCAGGATGTAGCTACTATGCTGATGATGATGGATGTCACAGAGGGCGACTCTGTGCTAGAGTCCGGCTCCGGGTCAGGGGCCATGTCTCTGTTTCTGTCCAGGGCAGGTCTGCACCCGTCCTGCTGTCAGGACTCACTTTAATTTTTCTTTCTTTGTTTTTGAAATGGAAGCACCAGGTTTAGATACAGCCAGTTCTCTATAACTGTGCCACACATGGCTGAGCAATACATCAATATGTAGCCAGTTGTTTTGAACATCACTATGATCATTTACATGCACAAACCAATACAAACAAAACATACTTATTAAAATTGTGGTGTTAATTTAGCTACATGATCCTATCTCATAGCATAAAGAAGATTTTTTTTTTTAAGTTCAAATAAAAGTTTAGTAGTTCACATTGTAGACTGACTGCTACTAAAGTGATGTTCATACAAACTCAAAGAGATGTTAGTTTGGACAAATCAACAGGCTGCCTTTGAAATCATAATTTTAGCGACAGTTATTACCACAATGCAGCACAAAGTAAAAACTGAAATATATTTTAAACAGTATTAGTACTAGATTTGCAACTAAATTCATTACGATGTGACAAATTAACAAATCTGACATGAAGATGTGAAATATTTCAGTGTTTTCACTTTGTACTATAGACTGAATATAAAAGTGGACGAAACAAGCGTGATGTCACCCATTGGTTTGTGGATTCATGTTTTGAAGCCACAAGATCACTCACTGAGCCAGAAGTGACCATATATGTATATGAAAGGAGGAGTGAGGAGGTGGGTCAAACCTTGAACCGGTCTCATATGTATTACTGCATAATACATATTAGACTTGACTTCAGTGCCAGTCTTATTAGGAATCAGACTTGTTGATCAAGCTAACCACTTTACCCACCTTTGCCTCTTATGAATGTTGAATGAATGGTTTGGTGATGGTCGGAGGGGCCGTAGGTGCAGACTGGCAGCCACGCCTTCATCAGTCTGCCCCCGGGCAGCTGTGGCTATCATTACTTACCACCACCGGTATGACTGGGTATGAATGAATAATGGTCTGTGTAAAGCGCTTTGAGTGTCTAGAAAAGCGCTGTATAAATCCAACCATTATTATTATTATTATTATTATTATCATGGGTGTCACAGTGTTGTCCTCGTCTTTGCTAAAAGAGGATATATGCAGTTTATCTGTGTTCCCTCTGGCTGATGGTACTGATCAGGATGTACCAACCAGGTGAATCACAGACACACACAACAAACACACACAGTCTGTATATTTACTCTTTCTTTGTTCTCAGGTGTGCGATTGTTTAGCCTGACTGGAGGTCACCTTTAGCTCGCTGAGGAGGTCGACGGGGTTGTGCAGCTGCATCATCTGCAGATACTGAGGGAACTAGAGCCTCTTCAGGTGCAACAACAACAATCTGTGGACAGAAAGGAAAACAGCATGACAGAAAATGAAAGCAGGCTTGATATACTGATTATTACAGAAAGAACAGAAAACACTCACTTTGAATTTACTGTGAAACCCATTGCAGACTCTACAGCAGACTGTCCAGCAGATATCTGAAAACTGTTGGATGTGCTGTTACATACTTCCACAATGTGGACCTGATGTGTTTCCACGAGACTTGCAGTTGTACTCTAACTGTGTCTCCTGCAGGGACAGTATGCTGTCAGTTAACAAAACAACCACATATGTGCAAGTTTGTTCCACAAGACTTCATATCAGTCAGTGCTGATGTGAATCAATAAAAACAGAGAGCTCTTGCATTCTGGTTCACCTGGAGCCTCTGCTGCACTGACCCTCCAGGAACCAGGTCCAGAGAGAAGTTGGTGAACTCCTCCTCTCGGATTGATTGGACGCTGCATCTGCACATTAAATACACACAAATACACGTCATGAAAAGACCTTTTGCTGGAGTGTCACAACAAAGTCTCTTTGACAGGAGGTCAGTTTATCAGAAAAGTGCACACAACATAGTCCATATAGCCAGGACAGACATTGTTGCCAATGCATGCTATATATATGTTTTTATCTGTGCATGAACTTTAAGTTGCTTGCACAGATTTTGTAGTTGTGGACCTACTTGTTGGTGGTTGAAGCTTTACCAGCCAACTGCATGCTGCACTGATGACAGTAAATTTCTTGTCCTATTTTTGGACATCTTGATCTCCACCACTGGGAGATGTAGGGCTGCTGGAAGGAAGAGGGTTGGAGGAAGAGATCATTGCTTTTATTCACTTTTTGAACAACTTATGGAACAACAGCAAAAACCAAGTAGTCAAAATAAGGGTATGGTCTTATGAATGACAAAAGCAAAGAGATGTCACAGTTTTAGATGAGCTTCATATTCAACACAAACAAAAAACTCTTGCACAATATGTGGGGCATTACTGTTTTTTTACTGACTTTCTCTGCCTTTTTTTATTGTGGAGCACTTTCGCTCTTTTGTCAACACCAATTCAGGACAAGTCAGACTCATTATTTTGTCAGTAGGAAGCTCCCTGAAACCCAATTATGTTACTATAAATAAAACCTGCTCAGTTTATTCACAGGTTAATGGACAGACTCCAAGGGGGTGAAAAACAGAGCACATCCATACAGCGATGTCGTTGACTCCACATGTTTGTAAAGGCTTTTGTACAAGCATGGAGGAACAAACTAAAGCTGTTAGTGAGAGTTGTGTAATTTTATCCATCCATCTTGTATATCTGATTTATCCTACACAGGGCTGTCAGGAGTTGTAGCCTATACCAGCTGGTATTGGGCGAGAGGTGGAGTGTAGGACAGATCTGGACTGATCACCAGTGCAGAGACAAATAACCATCTACACTCACGCATACAGCCACTTTAGAGTCACCCTAACAAGCATGGCTTTGGACTGTAACTGCAGGTCAGACTGTGAATGCAGTTTCAAAAATACGGACACCACAGAAAGCTACTGAAAAACAAAGGAGAGACAGGGAAAAATATAAAATACAGGAGAGAGGAGGCACAGATGTGGTGGTATGTAATAGTGACAAATTAATATAAGAGATAAGACATTAAAACATGTAACCCAGGACTGGATCAACATTGTATTAACTACATGCTGGGTTAGTTTAACACCATAAGTTAGACTGTTTTTACCCAACATTTTTGTTATTTTCCCAGTCGGTCACTAAACCAACTGACGTGTTTTGTAAAATCCTAATCTATAATGTGAAAATGCTAACACAGGAAGAGCCTCCAGCAGCCTCCTCCTCCTTCCTGATGCTGTCTCTCTTTCTGCTGAACAAACGCCAGAAACTCTTCTTCTCCTCCATCACCTCCTTTTGTTTCGTCTCCTTCTTCTCTTTCTTTTCTTTCTTCTTTGCTTCTTTCTTGTCTTTTCTGATCCTCTATTCCTCCTCAGTTTCTCTCCACCTGAAGAGCCTCCTCCTTTTCTTTTTGATGACGAGCTCCTGTGGATGCTTCATCTCTTCCTCCAGGTTTTTGAGTTGTTCTTCAAGGACCTTCTTGCTCTCCTTAAGGACCTGTTTCTCCTACTCCAGGACCGTCTTGCTCCCCTTGAAGGCCTGGTGCTCCTCCTCCAGGACCTTCATGTCTTCTTTCAGGACCTTGTTCTCCTCTTCCAGGACTTTTTTGTTCTTTTGCAGGGCTATTTTCTCTTCCTCCAGTACTTTCTGGTTCTTCTCCAGGTCTTCGTTTTTGTCCTTCAAGTCTGTCCTGTCATTTTCCAGGACCTTGTTGTCCTCTTCCAGCAATTTAATTTTGTCTTGCAGGATTGTCATTTCCCTTTGCAGGTGCGTCTTGTCCTCCTGCAGTACATTTATCTCCTCCTCCTGGACAGGCTTCTCGTCATCATTCTTGTCTTTCTTCTGAACTTGGGTCTCCTCCTCTTCCTTGCTAAACCTCTTGTTTTTCGTGGAGACCCTGGACTTCTTACCTTTCTGGACAACCAGGCTCTCCTCCTTCAGGAACTGGTTATGCTCCTGGATAAATACATTATTAATACATTAAATACATACCCATGGATTAACTACATGCTGGGTTAATTCAACCCAGCACGTTAGTCCAATATTGACCAAGATCTAGATAACAACAACCAACTAACAAAATTTTTTCAATGTGTAAAGGTGCTCAATGTTTTGCAGGAGACCCCCAGCAGCCCAGTGCTGTAGTAGCATGGTCCAGGATATAAAAACAGTATATACAGTCTATATGTCCTGGACCTCCTGAGTTTGTCTTAATGAAAAGCTTTATCAAAAGGGAAAGTTTTAACCCTGTATAGTAGTTACTGGTTTAGGAGAATTAATTAGTAAAGCAGCGGTTGTCTTTGCATTTGTGACTTTTTGGTTTATGTCTCAAATTCACTGTTGTCCCAGGCACGCGCTTCCAGCGACACCTGGTGGTTAACATGAAGAACACCAACTCACTGACAACGAGATGCGGACGCGCACAGTTTGTCCCTCACGGCTTCCCGTCGTTCAGCGCCATCATGTCCGTCCTCTTGACAGTAAGTTACCTTCAAATTTCTACACTTAGCAGACTGATTAAAACATTTTTGCTTGGTCTTTGTGAGACCTTGTATAGCCTGTTACACGTCTGAGTTAATACTCTGTGGAGAGGCTGCTAGCGTATGTTGTTGCAACGATTTGTTTGTGGGCCGAACCATATTTAACGATGATGAATGTGATGTTAGGTAATGTTAGCTAAAACTATCTATCTATCTATCTATCTATCGTATGTGTAACTGATAGGATTTTTACAAATATAAATTAAACACCCTTTAACTTGAGTACTTTTATCTGAGTGTCTTTATTCCCCTGACTGTATGAAAGTTAATGAGCAGAAAAATTGTTGTTAGTATCAGGACATGACTGACTTCGTAGACATCTTGTGTCCTGCGTTTCTTATTTTTTCCACTTAGACTTAACCTGAGTAGAACTGGAAAATATCAGTCTCTTTTTATGTCCTCCATTTCATCCTGTCTCCACTGTCTTTGTAAACAGCCTCTACGCAGATGTTGCCGGCGGTCAGCAATCCTCCTTGTTGCAAGGCAACACTGGACCAACAGCTTTGCACCTCCTGCTGCTCTGCACGCCAAGCTCCTCCAGTTCCTCACCCAGCGTTTCTATGATGTGGAGATGCTCATGAGGTGGAGGTCTCAGCGGAAGATTAGCCAGCTTGACAAGAAGACTGTGTAAGATACATTTTAGAAGTGTTGAACTTAGGGATGATGCTGCTGCCTCTAGTATCAGTTGGTGCAGAAATGAAACAAAAATCTGCAGCTGCAAGTAAAAATGCACACATTTCTCTGCATTACAAATTAAATTGTAATCACCATGTTAACCCTTTCGTGCATAGTGGTCACTACGATGTACTGCTGTTTAAAAGCCACTTTCTCCTAAATGCAGTGGTCTCTATGGTGGAGTTGCATATCAGGGATTAGGATGCTACTTCCTCTGAATCAGAGAAGGCTGACAGGAAGTCACGCTTGTTGACCACTGCTGGAATATCCTGTCACTCCTTCTATGCCAGAAGAACCCGAGAGGTTAAAAAAATACAACCCAAAAACATGGTGATATGCAGGAACATCTAGGAAACAATATGCTTATTTTACTTTTGAAAGCTTCATTTCCAATAACTAGTAAATTCCAATTAATGCATGAAATCTACTGAAGTGGATATGTCTCTAACTTCCTTTAAAAAAAAATCACATTTTTGGGAAAAAAAAACAAAACAATATTTGTTGTTTTAAAAATTTATATTTTTATATTTATTTAAAGAACTTAGTATGCTTATTATTTATAAAATTACAAAATAGAATGATATTGGCTATGGTCATGATTGTTCTTTTAAGTTTTTAATTTCAGATGCAGTTTGTGAAGTTACAGTAACTGTTTGTTTATCACTGACTTTCCTTCCTATTGTTCACAGTTTCTATGGCTACATTGAGAGAAGTTTTGGGCCAGACTTAGCGACACTGATTTATTTATTGTATCTGAAGGGAGGATTTAGGTAAGTTTCCCTTCTGCTACTTGCTTCGAAAAAATACTGTGTTGACACTCTCTAAAAATTTAACATTCCACAGTTCTGACACACATAATGTGTTGACATCAGTTTTTCTTTCTGAACTCCAACAGGCTGACTTTCAGTGTTCAAGCTGCTCATTTTAAGATAATTAGCATTTTTTGCTTATTGTCTTCAAACAAATTTGCATGCATTGAACATATCTAAAATCTATTTTTTGGGGGAGTTTTTATTAACGTTTTTATGTGCAGTGTTAAAGTCTTGCCACAGTGATGTCCTTGTGCTGTCATGATGCAGTTGTCACATGATCTATACTACATCCTCCTCAGGTACGTCGGCCATTCGGAGTGGTACCGCACAGATGACAATGGCGATTTCAGTTGGGGCTTCCTCAATTACAGACACACGCCTGTAGAGGAAATAGACATGAGCTACACTGCCATGAACTACACACTACTGGAAAACCTTGGTACTGAACACCAACTCAGCCTTCTTTGACTTTCTCAGTTCAGTCTGATCTTCTCATTTAGTTACTCGCTCAGGCAGATCTGCTAGTAATTCATTTCAAGGATATTCAGCATGTAAGTTCAGTTTTGTTTATCTGATTTGTCTCCCCTCAGAGATGCAAACGTCCTTGCAGACTCTGAGATTACGAGGGTGTCCTGAAGTGGACGACTGGTTCCTCGCCAAGCTGCACATATTCCAGAACTCTCTGGAGGAACTTGACATCTCTCACTGTCCACACATCACCACAGGCGGCCTTGCTGCACTCAGGAATCTCAAGTAATTAGCAATAACTCACATCATAGCCTCATTAGTATTGCCAATCACTGCTATTGTATTAAGTTCCTCCTTTTGTTTTTATTGTGTGTGTGTTCTGAAGAGGACTGAAGCGTCTGGACGTCTCATCCCTCCCTAGGATTACAAATCCTGGGTTGATCATCATCCTGTTGGAGGAGATGTTACCACAGTGCCACATCACAGCTACTGGCTACAATTACAACCTGAGGCAGGAAGGTGGAGAGGAGGAGCATATACAAGGACAGAAGTAGTATAGGGATCGGGACAGGAATCGGAGTCCTCTGAGAGAGCTCTGCTATCAGTTCATCATCTGCAAGAAAGAGTGGGGATGAGGCAAAGAGAAGAGGCAGTGGACACAACTTGTATGAGAGAGGAGGCAGTAAGTCTGCAGCAACTCAGCCAACAAGGATTATTGTTTTAGAATTACACCACCAAGCACAGTTGATCATAGAGAATGTCAAGGTTTTTTAAAAAAACCCTGAATTTTAACAGACATCTGTGCATGTTTAGCGAAATGAACAGCTTTATGGATTCGAATTTGAATGAACACCATTAACATCCAGGTAGATAAAAACATATAAAAGAATGGAAAAATTTTGTACTAGCTCAATTTTTGTTGGCTTATTCATCTGAGTTATATTCCATCACAAACTGTTTGGTAAATTGTGCGGCTTAACCCCAGAATCAGTTTGTAGGTAAAAGTGTCCATGTTGTAAGTCTGAATTTATGTAAACCTATTTCTGTCTCAAATGAACCACACATTGTAATATGATTGTAAATGTACTTAATAAAAAGTTATTGTTCAAGATCATTAATATTTTTAATATTTGTAACTTTTATTCTTACAATCATGTTACATTTTTAACAGACAGTATAGACCATGTGGCTGTGTGGCAGTATGTATTTCTAATCTCCACTGTAAAAGCTTATGTAAAGAAGCTAAAGCCTTTAATCCAGTGTCAGCCTTGTTCTGCAGCAGTGTTAGATCTTATAGTGGACTAATGGAAACACCAGTAAGACAATGAGACAAGAGTGAATAAGGCTGAAGGAACATGCCTTTGTATGTATAGATACCTTCTTCAGTAATTTGGTAGTCAGGTTTAATTTGTCAGCATTTTGCTATTTGTGATTTTTGCCAACTGCAATGAAGTAGTACGCAAAATGTATAATAATTTCACGTGTTACCTGCTTATCAACAGTGTTTTTATGGCTTTATCAGATTTTCTTTTATTTAAATTTAATTTTATCTCAACATTGATTAATTATGATTAATAATAATAATGTTAATAATAATTTTGCTGTAGGAACTAATCATGAGCGGGGTGACGGTCAACACGGACCGTGTTTATGACGGACAACAACAAGACGGAACGGCGGAGCTCTCGTTTGTGTTGTGAATACTTGTTATTCTTGAAATTAGGCATTTAAATTGATTGTCATCCGGACCGTTGCGGTGTAAGGGCTTCAGCAGGCAAATAAATGTCTGGTTCATCAGGTAGGAAGGAGGTCCGGTTATATTTACAATGTACACCGGTGCTACACTATGCTGAGGTAGCTAGCTTTGTAGCTAGCGAAGTCTGTGCTGCTGAGAGTTGTGGAGTTGATGGTTATTTTAATTTTGCATTTGTAGAACTTCCTAAAAGAGAAGAAGCGGAGGAGGTTACGCCTGAACCAGAGGTGAGAAAAACGAGTTTATCTACAGCTAGTGAGGGTTAATGTCATGTTGTGTCAGTGTAGTGGGCAGCTAGGGGTATGTTAGCTTTGTAAAGTCAAAGTCTGTGTTGCAGTGTGTATTCTGACACTAAAAGTCAGCTTTGTTTCTTCTGTAGGAGCAATCCGACGACAGCAGCGAGGAAGAGGCTGCAGGAGACTCTGAGAGTACGTGGAAATAAACAGATGTGGTGCTGTCTTGTGTACAAATAAGCTAACTATAGCGTAGGTTTTCGAAGCATTCAAGTCATTAAACATTGGGCGTAGATGTGAGCGTGTGTGTGCAATAATGTGTGATGACAGGTCAGTCTGTATTAATTCCTGAAGGCAGGTGAGAGTTTGTGGGTTTTAGTATTGCCCTGTTACTGTCCTGTCCAGGTAAGGTGTGTGGTTTGGGCGTATATGTTGGTTTTAAGGTTCAGGGAGGTAAAGCTATGGGGGTGGGGGCATGGGGTGTTAAAGGCAGGAAAGTAACACTGAAAGGGACCAGGGACTAAACTTTAGAAGACTTCAATCCAAGGCATTAGTAAGAAAGCAGCCACTCTGAGCCTGTCACATCTGGGACAATATTACAATGTGTTTCAATTATTCCGTTGGATCACCCCATTTGTTAGAATAGAATCTCCTTTTGATTTCTTTGGTATATTAACCGTTTAAAACCCTGTTCTTTCTTGACAAATATAGTGTAAATCCTGAGCCATCTAAGCAAAAAATGTGTCATTGCATTTAAAAACGTGACACCTGCTGTGACATGTTGAATCCGAAGCGTGCTACATCCTGTTAATTCCAACCACACATGAGTAAATTGTATTGAGCCTGCTCTGCATTTTTCCACCCTCATCTGATTCTCCTGTGTTCCCAACAGTGGACTTTCTACGCAACCTCTTCTCCAGCACTCTGGGGCTCGGCTCAGCAGAAAAAGTTTTGGATGAGTTGACTCTGGACGGAGTAGCGCAATATATAAAGAGCGGGAAATGTGAGTCATTGCCTGCCTCCACTCAGCCCATCCACTATAGCCGACCACAGTGCATTGATTTACTCCTTACAAGCCTGTTATTGCATTTACTATTGATTGAGACACGAGGTTCTCTGCATCCTCACAGGTAAAAACATCATCTGTATGGTTGGAGCTGGAATATCCACATGTAAGAATCTCAACTTTCATTTCACATATATATCACCCCGTAATGATCAATATTTTTTTCCTTTTTTATTTTTGCATTTTTAATCTGTAACTTTGAACACCATCTCTTCCCACAGCTGCTGGGATCCCAGATTTCCGCTCACCAGGAACTGGCCTGTATGCAAACCTGCAAAAATATAACCTGCCCTACCCAGAGGCCATCTTCCAGATAGATTATTTTAAGGTTTGTCAGAGATTGTGTTGGACATGCTTGAAGAATGATGCTTGAATTCCTTTGCTAAGGCTCTCTAAAATCCCTTGGCAGTTTTGGAATTTGATTTTTTCTGCAACAGACAAAAAATACTTTAAATGGTACTTAATATTGTTTGCACTACATTAAACTAAAGTCTATATCTTCACCAAATGGCAAAGTTTTTGCAGTCATGTGATGACAGTTAATATTATCTCTGCCTATAAGGTTATGTTTTTTGCCTGTGTTGATTGGCTTGTTTGTTTGGTAGCAAGACTATGGGAAAACTACTGAACCAATCTTGATCATTTTTGAGAGATAATTTTAAAAAGACAGTGTTGCTATTTCACCACAAGAGGGCGACAGGGTGCAGTCTAGCATCAGTACAGTCTAGGTTAGGCTTTAGTGGAGGTTTGTGTTCTCTGAGTGCTTGCTAATTAAAACGTTTACCCCTTGTAAGTGATCAGGATTTTTTGTAGACCTTTTCACATCCTCTGATTTTGCCTCAAATGTAATCATTTATTCCTTGAGTGATAACCTATGTGTTAAAGATCTCAATCAAAGTGTTGCTGTTTCATCACAAGAGGGCAACAGTGTTCAGTCTGTAGCATCAGTACAGCTGGATTATGCATTGGTGGATGTTTGTGCTCTCTGATTGCTTTCTAATGGTTATTATGATTTGAGCTATTAACTAACCCATCTTCACTATAAACAAAATGTAATATTTCGCTCCATCTTTTATCTCAGAAACATCCAGAGCCTTTCTTTGCCCTGGCAAAGGAGCTTTACCCTGGACAGTTCAAGGTACAACACACTACCTGCAGTTTGTTAGTTGCACATTAACAGTCCTATCATATAGGAAACCTCACAGGTGTTTCTTCTCTCCTATTTGACATTTTTGGTGTTTAGCCAACAATCTGTCACTACTTCATGAAGATGCTGAAAGACAAGGGCCTCCTGAGTCGCTGCTACACGCAGGTAGGAAAAACACACAGCTTCACATGAAGGAAGTCGCAGTGCCTTTATTTACAGTGGGCTGTGTGTTCATTCAGAACATCGACACCCTGGAGCGAGTGGCCGGGCTGGAAGGAGATGATCTGATCGAAGCCCATGGAACGTTCTACACTTCTCACTGTGTCAGCTTCTGCTGCCGCAAGGAATACAACCTGGACTGGATGAAAGGTGTGTTTTACTTTGATTTAGATTTATTCAGCTGTTATGATTTCAGCCATTCGGATTTTAAACATCCTGCCTCTGCTTTGTAGAGAAAATCTTTTCTGATGACATCCCCAGATGTGACAAGTGCAGCAGTTTGGTTAAACCAGGTCAGTGGAGCCTTGACTTTCTCTGTGTCATTGTAATTCTTTTGCCTTTTTGTCCAAATCGAAAAGTTTCTCTAACTTTACAGGCTAATCATTTCTCTTTCTATTTCTATGTCCTTTGCATCTCTTCGCCCAGATATCGTCTTCTTTGGAGAGAATCTGCCTGTTCGATTCTTCACTTCAATGAAGATGGTGAGCATAGGGTTTGGATGATGGGGGTGGTGAATATGTTTGGAGCGGATTTGTTTTACCACTTTGAAAATGAAATCATTCCCACTTCATTATCTATCAGGATTTTCCTCGTTGTGACCTTCTCATCATCATGGGGACATCTCTGCAGGTCCAACCATTTGCCGGCCTCGTCAGCAGGTAACGTAGACCCAGTTTCACACTGTGACCACAGGCACTAGTAATCTGGCAGTACAGTATATAGTCTAGCAGCCAGTGAGACTTTCCTGCATTCTGAAAGGCTCAGGGTTTGTCTTTTCTTTCTTCTCTTTTCTTGTTTCTTTTTCACTTAGGGTTTCAAAAAGTTGCCCCAGACTGCTCATTAACATGGAGAAGGCAGGGCAGGTGAGTCTTCACACTCCATCATCCTGTTTCTTCCTTTATTCTTACTCTCTCCTCTTTCACAGATGAATTTATTCATTGATGTCTTTGTGTTGACCTGTTTCTCTGTGCAGGCTGATCCTATGTTGGGTTTGCTTGGTTTTGGAGGAGGGATGGACTTTGACTCAGACAAGGCTTACAGGTGATACTGAGAGGCTGCTGCTGCTTCTCTTAAACTGTCGTATGATTTTAGCTTCATCCTCCTATTGCAACTAATATCTGAAATAAAAATAAATCTCTACTGGGCCATCATGATCATTACTGATTCATATTTTTTGTTATTATTTTTGCGTACCAGTGAACTGACATCATGCAGTTTACCAGTTCACCACTGGAGGGAACCAAAACCTTTTCCCATATTGATGTAGATAGAGCCAACTGTTTCATAAATTATTGAATGTGCCTAACATGTTTTCTTAATGTTAAAACAATCAACCTTTGCATATATGTAGGTTCCAGTCCCTAACCCTTTTACAAATCCCAAAGGTAATGAACAGATACTTTGTAAATAGACACTTTTTACTGTACCACATTTTTGGTGTAGTTATTGCTAAACTAAACTTCCCAGTATCTCATTTACTCAGTAATCACCCAGTCACTCCATGACGTTTCTATGACTACAATAGTAGTTGTTGATTCATTGCAGATGTCCAGTCATCTCTGACGATACAAGTACGCAATTTCCTTTTAAACCACTAAGAATGGGCTAATCGTAGCACAGTTTTACAGACGTGTGTCTTCACATACACAAAAAATTAAACTGAAAATGAAAAAAAACTAAAATAGTTTCATGCATCATATTTTAAGATTTGCTTTCTTTTAAAAATGTGAAAAGTGGCCTATCATCTTCTTGATTAAAAACAAACAAAAAAAAACATTATGAGAGAACTGATTCTAACTCCAGATGTTTCATTTATTCTCTCCAGAGATGTAGCTCACATCAGTACATGTGATGACGGCTGTTTGGCTCTGGCTGACCTGTTGGGATGGAAGGTAAGTTACACAATCGTCCTGCAGAGACACTGTGCTTGTCTGTGGTTTGCAGTTTCTATACAGTAGTTTGAGCACAGTGCATTTACCACAGAGTGATCACACAAGTTTTCAGGCATAAACGGCCACATGTAGGTGAACTGTTTTTGTAGTCTAACTCTAATCAAAATGCTTTCTTTAAATTTCATCATGGTGCTCTGTAGTTGGTATTCTTCAATACCCATAACACCCAGAGTCTGCCCATAACATACAGACCACAGCACAAGTTTGTTTACTCTGTAACCTGTGTCGATCAAATCACACCACTAATATACAGAAGTGCAAAGTTTAGTACTATATGCTTCTGCATTTATCAAGTCTCACTGGTGTGCAAGTGCAGCAGCAGCAGCAAACAAGGTGAGCACTTTTAAAATGTCGTCATTTTCCTGTGTGAAGTTTTGGTCGCAGATCAGCGGCGTGGAAGGACGTGTCAGTAAACACAAAAGTATAACTGTTTTTCTCTCTTTTAGTATTTATTTATTTTTTGTCATTGTCATTCTGACCTCACTGTCCTCTCTGACCTCACTGTCCTCTCTGTCCTCTGTCTCAATTAGTTACTCATGTTTAACCCTCTTTTTTTTTTTTTCTTCGCTCCTCTTCAGGTGGAGCTGGAAGAATTGGTGCAGAAGGAGCACAACAGGATCGACAGTCAGGACAAGAAAGAAAAGTCTGGTGAAAGCAAAGGCGCTGCAGCCAAGGAGAGCTCTGCATCTGCATCACCTCAGCCCAAAGCAGAGGAGTAATTAAATTAATGAGCAAAAAAATTCCTGTTTTTAATTGATGCGGCTGTAGTGATGTCACAGCTGGGAGTTGGATTCTGGGGTTTTTGTTTGGAAGTGAAGCTTTGACAGATCTCTGTCACTCTCTAAGTTTCTCATCTGGGGAAATTTAACTCTTCTTCTAAAAAAACTCACAGGATGTGGTATTCCTGTGTTTTATGCTTCTGTTTATTACAGTCAATAGCACTTTACTGACATTACTATACCCCCCCCCAAACTTTTTTGCAGTAGCTCACATCTGTATCACTTTCTCTATGCATGAGCAGATTATACTGCAGTAGTATTCTGCATTCATGTATCTACATTGCATATCTACATCACATGTTTACTGACCTGTGGAAGGAAATTAACATCTCTAAAAGAGCCGCTACTTAATCCTGACTTTGTTACCCTGCACGAAAGCTGAAATGATGTCTCCAAACCAACTACTGAGCAATTCTGATGAAGTGATGCGAGCTGAGGTTCTTCTGTTTGTTGAGTATCCAGAAAGAAGAACCATGTTTCCCTTGAAATATATCCAGGCTGTTTAATGTGTCTTCTCGGCCTGATTAAAGTATCAGAGGATTAACCTCCTGATTGTTGCAGTTGTAAATATGATGACAGAATAACTGGTTGCTTCTAATGTCTTGATTTTTAACTAACTGTTTTTCATGTCCTGATCCTGTTTGATTTTTCCATCATTTTTTTTTAAATAAACCTCTCAGATTTTTATGAAACAAACTGCTCAAAATGCATAAAAAAATAACAGTTCCTTTGCTCTCTCTTCAATCCAGACCATATTTAGCTCTTATGAATCTTTGAGGATGGATACAATGCAGTGGAGACACAACAAGAGTCATAGGTTTTCATGGGAAACCTCTCCTGGATGCATGAATTATTGCAAGAAGTAAAAAAAAACAAGTGTGATGGATACAGTAACAATAATATCTGTATAATATGATGGAAACCATGCAAATCCTGCAATAAATTCTACCTTTGTTAAACTGATATCATTGACTTTTATTGAGACTGGGTGGATGAATTGTTGACAACATCAAGTCCAGAACAGTAGTAGATGCAGACAACAGCAGAAAACTTGTCTTCGTGCGTGTACATAGTGACGAATATTCATTTCCCAGAAATTATCATCGCTCTCCAACACTGACTTACATGTTGAAATTGATAGCAGTAGGTGGTACGTGTTTGTTTGGAAAAATCATTAAATTGTTTAGTAAAATTGGGAGGAAACTGATTTTTCTTGTGAACATAAAGATTTAACTAGAGTAGAAAATGTCACACTTCATTTGTTATGAAGATTAGAAGTGCACATGCAAGGTGCTCTTGTTTGCTGTTATAATTAATAAACATTTGTCTGGGGGATTGATTGATTGATTGATTGATATTTGCACCAGATACAGATGGTTGTGGTTCTGACTTGGTAATCATGTTGGATAAAAAGTTTCAGAACCCTCAAAGTTACGATAAGTTATTATTTAATGGCAGTCAGTGTAGTAGTTGTTGAAATACTGAAGTCTGGACCAACAGGCAGACCACAGATGGCCAGAGGCTACAAAAAATCTGACTGTCTTTAACTTCCACAAAGTAGAACTTATTTTTAAAAGCTGACATCGAGGCTCTAAACTACTGACACTTTAATCTGAACCCTCCTGATGTTAATGGTTAGTTTTGAGTTGTATTTTGAAGTAACTGGTAGTGTGAGGCTATTGGTCATTGCCACTGTGCAGCTCATGGTGTTGGCAGGAAGTGATTGCAACAACAGTCATGACAACACTGCTTTTAAAAGAGAGACCGTGAGCGTTTCTGCCACGGAAATGTTGACCAATCAGCAGCACCTCAGTCTGTGGTTTCCGTGAGTGGCAGATCTGTTTAGCAGCAAGCAAACCAAGATGCATGAAGATAGCTGAAAATAGCCTCAACCCCCCGTCCTGTCTTCCCCCACTAGTGCTATTATCTTTTTCTATACTAACATCTCTAACTGATGCATCATTGCATGGGTCACTTACACAAATGCAAGATAAAATCTTCAGCACCTAAACAGACAATCTGAGTTGCGGTGATGCATTTCGAGACCAGTGTCTGTTCTCAACTTTGAAGATTTTACATTTCATCATTTCTGAGCAGAAGACAGAGACGGTGCTGGAGAGGAAAAGCACACACACGTATCTCTTTAGAGAACATGCAGTGTGTTTTCACTGTTCACACAGTGCACAGAGCTGGGTTAACCACAGCCAGGTTGGAGGGGAGGGGAGGGTGAAGAAGAGGGTGAATGTTCACATGAAAATTGAAACTACAACTAAATGCCAGCATGTGCAGGAGGGCGAAGGAGTCAAACATGGGAGTCGTATGTCAAATACCTGAATTTTGAAATATTGAAAATTCATCACTTTGCACCAGAAAACCTCTTGAAGAGAGTGTCAGCTTCCTTTTGTGGGCCTCATTCTGAGCTCTTAAGCAACAAAGGACAAGTTCAAGAGAGAGAAGATTGCAATATGTGCAGAGATTCCTCGTAGTGCGGAGGACAGAAGACATGAACTAACTGAGCCCGACCAACGCATGTAAGTATTTTTATACGACACATGATCTTGGGTTTAAGTTTACTTCTGAGCAACAACTGATTCTGATTGTTGAAGATAAATATCCAAAAATCCAAACCTTACAGGAACTCATTTTAAGCACTAAGCGTAAAGGCAGTTTCATATGGAACTTGTACTTTGTCTGTAGTAAACATGTCCATATATTTGTGTCCAGGGCGGTTCACAGTCCTGGTAATGGGACGACGGCCATCCCGTGGAGGGGCAGTAGGAGGAGGCTGTCACTCCTGGAGCAGCTGAGAGGTTGTCAGGAGGCCTGGTGTCCAGCGGCACCATGGGACAGAGAGGAGGCCCACGCTGCTATCTGTGGAGCTCCTGCAGGGGTAAGAAAAACAAACTGTGCTCTGATGATGTGAAATCAAGTCTTCGCTGTGGTATATAATATAGTACTATAAGGTCTCTTCTTCTGCAGAAACTAACGCTAAACTACGTCAGGTCACCAATCCAGTTATGCAAAGAAATGTTTAAAAATCTTTGGGATAAACTGGGTTAAATCTAAGTGGAATATACATTTCAAACTTTGATTTAGCAAAGTGCACAGCTTTTACTCTTTTTAGATTTTGCCTGAAACATCTATGATACTAAAAATCCCACACATAGATCATCATTAATTTATTTTTATTTTTTGAGTTTCTCCAGTGTTTCCCATCATTTGTTGTCTCCTCTCTGATTCTTTGCTTAGTTTATTGCTCATCCACAAGCTTGAACCTGGGTGTCAACCAAGCAAAGCAAAAAAACAGAAAATAAAATCTATGGGGGGGGTGTTTGTGCGCTGCATTTACATCTTCTGTAGCTGGACTGACATGCACATTTCTGCCGTGTGAAAGTAGTTCCTTTTTCTCTTTAGCATCTGATATCACAACAGCTGAATGCAGAAGTAGTGTTGAATTAAAGCGTGTACGCATCAGGCAAATGTGTTACACGGTGGCTGTCTGCTGCAAAGACAGAATGTGAGTAACAAGGTTTAATGTATTTGTTTTTTAAATATATGTTTGTTATTTAAAGTGCAACATGCAGATCATTTCCCAGAAATGCAAAACTCTGACTGGAAACACAATAAGTCATTGACCCATGGGAAATAGATGATGGGGGAGAAGATTTATTTTTTCTGTTTGCACCATAGACTGTGTATTAGTTTATGTTTTGTACATAAAATCTCAAAGGAATCCTAAGACTTTTTTGTAATAGTGTTCGAAAGAGAAACGTGGTGTGTTTTGGAGGCTGTTGTCTGACTGAATTTACTGATTCAAATGTTAAACTAAATGTATTGGTTTATTTCTACTTGACTGTTTTTCATGAATGGCATCAAGTGACTGTTGTGAATCACTGGAGAGATTCTGCTTCTGAGTCTGTTCAGAGTTTGGTGACTTGGAGTGAACCCTTTACTCTGTAGTTTATGTTTCTGTGCACACACTGAGCCTGAAAGCCACTTCCTCTGTGTGTGTGTGTGTGTGTGTGTGTGTGTGTGTGTGTGTGTGACAGCACCTCTGAGTTCAGTTATGGTGATGTAACTATACGACTGAGCCGTTGCTTAGGGTTGCATGCGTTTTACTTTACCCGAGTTAATTGTGTCTCAACTTAGCTGCTTTATTTTTTCTCTTTTAGTCGCTGCTTCCACAAACGGCATCGCAATAAGACCAATAGTCTCTACAACAGGGCATTGTGTATAAAGTGAAAGCTGAAAAGTGAAACAAACAGATCACTGAGATGTTCTCACTTAACCTTTTAACAACCATGGTAAAGACTGAAGAGTTTGACACAGTAAAGCTGAGCAGATCTCCTTAATCAGGACTGTGAACATCTATATTTTGACAAAGAAAGTTGTCGTTGGATTCAGACGTCACATCATCTTTTTTTCCAGCAGACCTCAGCCTACTTTAAACAAACAGGAACAAGAATAAATATAACTTTCCAATTCCCATCAGTGACTGTGTTTTTAGTACCAACAGCATCAGTAGTCACTGATGGTAATTTGGCAGGCGATGGGAGTCCTTTTCCCGATAGTACGTAAACGCATGAAGTGTTTTTACTTTTTGTTTTTATTTTTATTCAGTTTAGAATACATCAGTCCATCAGGTGTCGTCTACATCAGCCCTGAATGTTATAATATAATATATTTGAATTTAATTACAATGCTGGAATTTGGTCATGAACCAACATTTTGAACAGATTAAAATGGTTGGGCCTTTTCTGCATAGCAGCTCTGTGATGCTATGAGAACAGTTGGGGAGTAACAAGTTACATGCAACTCACAACAGAAATGTAATTGTACTCTGTTACAGTTATTTGTCTCAGACTGTAGACATTACCATCCTGCATGTGTTGGAGATTTTCAATAAGATCCATTAAGATATGACAAAGTTCTGATTTTTAAAAAATATTCACCCATTATAAGAAATACAGATTTTCTGGGACGTTGGGATTTTTTCAGACAGATTCTCATCCTCTGAACTCGTCCAAAATTAGATTTTCTTTCTCTGTCACGTTGCCAACACTCAAACAGACGTGGTGGAGGTTACTGAATCACAATAGCCAAACAAAATGTTGGGGATGTCAAAGCAGATATATCGATATATAAATTGTTTTTGGTAAAAGGATTGTGAGAAGAATACACTGTTCAGTTGCTTTGCATCTTTTCAGTGTGTGGTATTATTCCTTCTTTTGGCAGATTTTAGGACATAACAAAGGAAAACTTTTAATAACAGTTTGATAGCAATCAGTGTTGAGTTCTGCTGTGAGGGTTAAACTACAGAAAAATAATCAAATGTATTATGTATATATTTTTAATAGGTGACTAGTTATCTGTAACTTATTACATTTCAATTGTAACTGCTTCTCTCTGATAATATCATCTAGTAATATCTAGTAATATCCTCTCTAATCAAGGGCAGGGCCTCAGATTTTTCTCTCAGAGCACTGCATGGAGAGGATGTTAATAATACACTTGAAGGTATTTTTCCAGACACCAAGTTCATGACCTTGGAAACTGTACTTTGAATAAACAGTCTCAAATTGAAGTGTTTTCACATGGTGCTCAGTTATTCCACATGTGATGGAGATCATCAATGGAACAATTCTGTCGTTTCAAGTTTCAAGTTTACACACATCTGAAAACAAAATGAACACTAATAACCCAACAGATGATGGAACATGTGAATTAACCAGAGTCGCATCATTTCATGAGTGAGCAAACAAACTCAGCAGCACTTTATGAATTCATGTGTCATCAGGATGAATTCAATCCTGTCTTTAGAAGTGTTTATCCAGTTGTCTGTCACCACTCAGAGGTTCTCTCTTCAATGCCGCCCGGTTGCCATGGAGCCACGCCATGCAGCCTGAGTGTTAAGAGAAACCGTCTTCCTGCTCGACAGGCTTCCGTAAGCCTTCAGATTGTGAAATGAGTCACTGTGTGTTTCCCTGCAGAGTTTCCTGGTTGTGCGGGACTCTGTGACGTCGCAGCCCAGCCTGCTGTGTGTGTCTGCCGGGGCGCAGAATGAAGAAGTTCTTGATGTTGATATCAAATGCAGAGGCACAGGTATGGACCAGCTGCATGTAACACTGTATCACCTGTGTGTGTGTGTGTGTGTGTGTGTGTGTGTGTGTGGTGCAGCCAGTGAGTTCTCTTTGTGTAACTTTCAGCGGTTACATTCAGACTCTTTACTTCTGCCTAATGTGACATATTACCCTGTTTGAGTGCGCTAATAACACGTGTCAGGTAGTTCCAGTAATTCTGGTTCTTGAAATTGTCACCTCCCTTTTTTGTTGCTGCAGCGTTTCTGAAGGGACCTGAACTTTTACGACTCTGCAGAGATAATGAATCTATAAATGACATACTGGCAGGTCTGCTGACCACTCTAACCTGCAGCAACCTGCTCAGTAATATAAATAGAAAGACAACTGACTGAATGTGTGGTAAACATGGTGTGAAAACAAAACGGATAAAACAATGACCTATCATCAGAAGTCCCCTTGTGGTCTCCCTGGTTTAAGCTTCAGTGTGTTTCCAAGAATACAGAATTTTCATGAGAACATTTGAGACTAATGCTGCCCACTCTTTCTCTGTTTGTCTGTCAGTCTTCCAGCTGTCTGGGTCTCGTCTTTCTTTCTCTGACTTGGCTCAGCTGGTGCTCTTTTACTCACTGACCAGGTAGGAACCTGCTGCATCACTGATGGTGTTTATGTATCCGTGCACGTTTGAACTTCCAACGAAATAAAGTCAAAGTTCTTTATTGTCAAATATGCAAATATGCAGGACATACAGCATAGATGAAATAAATAAAACTCCATCCTGATTTTTTATTTCAAGTCAAAAGCATTATCAGCAAATGCTTGTGACCATGTTAACAATCAGTTTGTTTAACCAGTTTATCCATATTTCTGTACTGTCTCAGGGATGTGTTGTCTGTTTGTCTGTCCATCCCCCGCTGGATCTACAGTGTAACAGAATCAAACAGAGATCGCCTCTCGCAGCTTGAACCCAGTGAGTCTTCACCTTTCTGAGTCCTCCTCCCCCAGAATCTACATCTACAAAACCAGGAAGGCATTTTCGAGGAACTGTCTCATTTCACTTTTTTCTCTTTTGCAGAAACTTGGCTTTTTGCACCGCCCGAGCAAAACCCTGATGAAATGACCCACAGGGAGCTGAGTGACGTGATGTGCTCCATACAGGTGGGCTGCATAGTCACAATGACCGTGAAGGTTGCTCTGTATACTGTAATGCTAAATAGACCCATTTACTGTTAGTAAACAAAGAAGTGTGCGCGCGCATTGTGGCAACGGGAGTATGGCGGCTAGCAAAGGCTTGTCAAGATACTCTGGTGCATTATCAACAAAGTGGAGAACTATATACACACTGCAAACTGCACCTGTATGGCAGGGTAAGTATTATTGTGTGCTGATTTCACTTTCTTTGCCTTAACAGAAATGAACATGAACTGCTCAGATAACTTAACTGTGATGTATTAGGATTTTGCACTTGCAGGTGTTATAGAAAATTCACACTCCCCGGAAAAATCTGACTCCCCCTACGCGTGAACGCGCGCGACTTACGTTTCACTCTGTGGCCACTTGACGGTTTTTCTGCTGTACACTTACTGTTTTTGTTGTTGTTTTCTGATGGTTTGCGGGTTAAAGGTGATTAAGTAGCGAAGTGTGGACATGTTTTCCTTTTAAATATGATGAGGTGACAGGTGTCTAAATAGCATCGGAGGAGATCCTACGCTACTCTCAGCTTCACTCGCATGAGGTCGGCAGGACAGGGTGTAATCACCAAATATTATTCATATTCCATCAGTGTTGTACACG
>OOFC01016198.1:0-28586 GCA_900323345.1 Pseudochromis fuscus | reverse complement strand
TGGATAATTTTTGTCCTGTGGTTCATCCAGCATCGTAAGACAACATAACATCCCTGCAGTGAACGATTCTTAGTATCTGTAACATCCAATTAACTTGTTTGTTTAGGGATGGTGGTTTCTACCGAAGCCCGAAAAGGACGTGGTTCACTATATTTTTATTTTCTCCGTTTTCCCGTGATAACGAGGTAATTTCAGTAGTTTTCTTGAGATCTTGAGTTATTTTTCTCGTTATCTCGAGAAAACAAACTTCGTTTTCTCGAGATAACGAGAAAATAAAGTTTTTTCAAAGGTGAAAGGATAAATTATCTCGTTATCTCGAGAAAACGACCTTCGTTTTCTCATTATAACGCAATAATTTTCTGCACCACAGTAACATCAAATGATCATAACTCCAAACCATGATGAGCAAACAAACAAACAGAAGTAGAGTGCACATCGCCAGAAAATTATCTTGCTATCTCGAGAAAACGAAGGTCGTTGTCTCTAGAAAACAACCTTCGTTTTCTCGAGATAACGAGAAAAATAACTTGAGATCTCGAGAAAAACACTGAAATTATCTCATTATCACGGGAAAACGGACAAAATAAAAATATAGTTAACCACCTCCTTTTAGGGTTTCTGTAGGTTTCAGCCTCTGATTCTGGGCAATTTATGTAAAAAAAAAAAAAAAAAGTCGCTAACACTTTGCCTTGGGTGAAAATGTAAATGGAGGAATTTGAAGCATAGAAGTATCTCATCGTTGTCTCATTTATCCAGTTTCTCACTATCTCATTCATTATCCTCTGCCACCCTATTTCAATGGCTCCCTCGGCCCTCTTTCCACATTACACCCATTCCCCCTTCACTATCTCCTCTCTGCCTCCATTACTGCATCTATCTCCTCTTCTTTGTCACTTCCTGAATCTTATTTCTGTCAGCCACAGCCTCCTTTTCACCGTGTACACCTTTGGGCTTTTTTTGGCAGAGACATGCGAGCTCACTGAAGTCTTCATCAAACAGCAGTCAGAGGTGATTTATCGTAGCGGGAGTGATGTGTTTATGTGTGTGTCGGGCAGGACACTGAGCTAGAAATGCAAAAAAAATGGGAGGAAATTGGAGCGAATGACGAATTTGCAGCCTGAATGTGATGCCCCTGGGTTGATTGTGGTAACTTTGTTTTCTGGTTTTTCCTTATGAGAGATCTCCCCGTTCACCTGCGAATTGAACGGCCTGAGGAAAAAACTGCAATAAAGGAGGTGTACTGTAAAACGCTGCTAGCTCAAGGTATCGGGCTGTAAAATCCCTCTGAGTGGACAGAGGGTGTGGAAAATCAGAAATCCTGATTCGCGTCACGTCCTGGGTTGCTGCTCTCATGGCAGGCTGTCTGTGTCTAGTGCCTGATTAAATACTGAGAGCTGGGATTGGTTCCCACTAACTCAGTGCTGGGGAGGGCGAGGGGTAGCACATAGCTATGCAAAACTGCTTTTTCTCATTTTTTATTTATTTTTTTTAACAAATCTCGGTGTGATTTCCTAAATAAATAATGCATTAATATCTGAGTCAGGAAGCAAACTATAGAGCAATAAAATCAGTCGCCTCCTCCTTCCTGTTCTGAGCCTATTGGAAAACATACAGCAACAAGGATACGCAGCATTACACAGGGAGGACACTGTTGACTGAGAGATACTAACCATAAGCCAATAAAAGTAAAGTACCCATGTGGTGTGGGGAAACTCCAAAGTACAATTTAGTCAGCGTTTCAGAAGTGCACAGATTCAGCAAACTGTTATTATAAAGCAGGAGGGTTAACAAGAGATTACCTGACAAGCCTCAAACTACAAAGAAGATCACAGTCTCCCACCTGCAATTCAGGGTGTATGTCTGTCTTAACCATTTACTGGCCAAATTGTGAGCGTGACATTTATACCGTACACAGTGATCTCATCCACAAATTATGAAAATGTAGGTACATATGCTGCTTTGTTATAATGATGAGATGTTTCATGTTTTATGCAAAGGTAGCTGTTGTGCAGAGTCACGCAAAATGCCTGTAATCACGATTTCCAGCTCTCTATACAGTAAATAATTAAATACTTACTATGCAGGAAATTTTCTAGGAGTGAAGAGGAAGCGATGTTTTGCTTCATAGGGTGAAACTGGGTGAATGAGATACTCGAACGTCTTGATCCAGTAACAGTGTTGTTCTGGCTAAATTACTGCAATGAGACTAGATGTCAGTCAAACACAGTCTTTACTGGAACTGAAAGAGTCACTTACTGAGTAATTAATTCACTTACTGTAGTTGGAAACTCTTGTGATAATCCAGTTATAGTTTAAGTCATGAAAATATATTTATATCCGCTGTGGAGTTTCTGTTTTCACTTGTGTTGAGTCTGTTTACAACAAATTTTAAAAAACTACAGGTCAGAGGATGGACCCTGTCTATAAAAACACCCAGAAAAATCCCTATCTGTTATAAGGGGCAAATGTTTTAGCAAGACAGTGTTGCTATTTCACCACAAGAGGGCAACAATGTTCAGTCTATAGCAGTGTTGTAGTCAAGACCATACCGACCGAGACCAAGACATTTGAAGGTCAAAGCCGAGACAAGGCCAAGACTGTATATATCAAAGAAACATCACAACAACCCAGAACCAAATGACCAGTATCTTTGTTTTTTAAATTAGCTTTGCTGTTCCATAAATGCAACAGCCACAAAAACTAATTTTCGTAGCGTCTCCAGTCGTCTTCATCCACTCTCTATGTACAGGGGGCATGTCACTCCGGGTGTTACAAAGACCACATGACACCGAGAAGGCAGCAGCTACATTCTACTTTTTCCACTTATCACAGTAGTGTTGGCCTGGTCTTGACTGGTCTTGATCAAAAACCCCAAGTCCACCCTGTCTGAGACCGAGACAAGACCAAAGAAAAATGCCTTCGATTCCGAGACAAGACCAAGACCCTTAAAAAGTGGTCTCAAGACCGGTCTCGAGTACTGCACCACTAGTCTATAGCATCAGTCCAGCTGGATTATGCCCTGTGGGACTTGTGCGCCCCTGAATGCTTCTACTTCCTCATTTTCTTTCTGCACATGAGAGTAAACTGCAGCTGATTGGACAAAACTTGAAGAGAGTCGGCAGTTTCTGGGAAATCGCATGGTTATTTATCACTGTTTTCAAATATTGAATGAGCAAAATTATGAATAAACAATAAATAAAATGATGCCAGATTTATTAGTAGTAGAATTCTTGTTAGCTGCAGGTCCTTAGACGCCCACGCTGTCTATTAAAAGAATCTAATCAACCACAGTAGGTCAGCTCACCTGTGTGGGCTGTATCTTTAATAAACAGTATTCTCGGCCTCTTATCATTTTTTCATGTTTCTAAATTCACTAAAAGAAAACTCACAGGTTAGAGTAACATCATCAGCAGTTTATATACAGCAGAGGATAAAAAGTCAAAGTTGCATTTTCCCACTTGCAAGGAGGGCGTTTGAGGAGAAGGTCAGATGAAACGTGTACCATCCAACCTCGAAGCAATCATCTCCGGACATGTAGAGAGTCCTGGTTTCACTGTGTTGGCACATGTAAAGCCACCACTGTTATCCAGCTATGTTATAAATAGCGCTGACCAAAGTCTACTGTACAAAGAGCATCAAAAAACAATAGAGATGGGTTTTTGTGTTGTTGTTTTTTCTGCAGATGTGTCCTTAACTGTCCCAGTTTCTCTCCCTCTCTTCTGTTTCTCTCCATCTTGCCTCTTGTTCCCTGTTGTGGGCCAATTAAATCTGAAAGTTTGATACTCTGGGGTCAAGTGTTGGCTTTCGCTGAGTCTGTCTGAGACTTGGGGTGAGCACAGCAGACCCTCACATCACTTAGAGGCATCATCTGCGTGACCTTGGGTTGATGCACCAAGTCAAGCCTGTATATATTAATAATGGTTGAGCTGACAAAATGCTTTCTGGGTCAATCTGATAATGTCGGTGGTGCCTCTTGCAGCTATCCAGTGTTTTTGTGGAGCATTTTCTTTTGCTTTTCCTCCATTTTTTGTCATCTTTAATTGATTTCCTCCTATGTGTATTTTACAAACATCACCCTCTTCCCATGTTTTCTCTCCCGTGCCTCTCCCCAGGACGACTTCCTCTACAGTGTGTCCATAGTGAGTGGCCTCACATGTGCTGTGCTGGCTGTGGCCAAGTTCATGCTGGGAAGAGTGCTGACTAGCCGGGCACTTATCACTGATGGTAGGACACACACACACACACACCTCCACACACCGATAAATATAAATAAATGATGCAACAGTCAGTACAAGACATTGTATGGAAATGAATGGTGTAAAAATGCTGAGACATGTCTACTGAACTTCATACTAAAAAACTAATTACCGTATTTTCCGGACTATTGAGCGCACCTGTCTATAAGCCGCTATTGAATTTATTCGAACAGTTTCATGTGGTCCACTCTGACCGGGTCTGATGTGACGAGGCTAAATGTATCGGCGGCGTGGAGCTTGCTAGCTTGTAAAAAGCTAATGAGCTTCGTGCCGCCGATACATGAGAAACACCGGTGTTTAAGCCGCAGGGTTCAAAGCGTCGGAAAAAAGTAGTGGCTTATAGTCCAGAAAATACGGTAAGTTGTTTGAATCAAATCACCAGTATTACAGTATATATGGACAGGTTTTAGAGTAGCAAATGTACTTAGATACTTTACTTAAAATGATCCCAATTTAAAACCTCTGAACTCATATTAGCTGCATTTAAGTACCAAAAGTCAAAGTAGTTTTTATTTGGTCTCAGACACATGGTTTGTGTGTTTGTTAGTAACAAACTACTCAATGATTGGTCAGTGTTGCTATGTCACCACAAGGGGGCAGCAGTGTTCAGTCTATAGCAGGGGTCCCCAACCTTTTTTGCACCACGGACCAGTTTAGTGTAGGTATTATTTTCACTGACCGGCCTTCAAGATGTGTCAGATAAATACAGCAACAATAAAATAACACGAACGGCAAAAAAACAAATGGTCCCGTTTGCAATGAAGATCTCCACTGATGTTTGTTTTTTTACTAATTTTCACTAGTTTGTGGGCTTAATTTTGGGTAACGTACCTAATACGTTATCCGTGAGACCTTGTATCAACTGTATTTATAATAATAAGAGGCGAAAACTAAGTCTGTAGGTGAAAGTTAAGTCGGAGAGAATCCGGTCGATTTTCAAAATAAAACATCTTTCAGATTCTAATAGTCAACACAGCAGAAATTATATAAATTATTTATTCTTTTTGTGTGGCCCGGTAACAAATGCCTCACAGACTGGTACCGGTCTGCGACCCAGTGGTTGGGGACCACTGGTCTATAGCATCAGCACAGCTGGATTATAAGGTTTGGGCCCTCTTATTGCATTGTGCTTTTATATGCTATTGGCTAATTTATTATAGTGTGTAACAATATACCACATTCAACATGCTCATTTAATGTTTTCAAAATTCAGCTAAGCATTTAGAACTGATCAATGTCAAATAAAAGGTCTAAAGGGTGGTGCAAAAATCAAAACCCAAGTGAAAAAGGTCAGTTAGTGTTAGGAAATACTGACCTCTGAAATGAAGCAGAATCCAAAGGACTGAAACCAAAATCACACATTATGAGTGGGTTTTAGTACGTGAGAGCTACTCACGCCTCTGAATTGAAAGAAATAGTAGGTCATGACCTGCCGCTCATAGACACGTGCACAGCTGAACAACAGCACAGTACACACACTGTCTTTAACAAACACACGGTGCACGCTGCTCTCCCCAGGTCTCTGAACGCACAGGGCATCAATCCAATAAACCTGAGGTTGCTGTTCTCCAAGCCTGGATTTATTTCCCACAAGACTATACACTTACTGCAGGCAAGACAATAACCCACTGCACGAGCTTTCACACTAGGAGAAATGTAATTATAAAAAAAAACCCCACACTCAAATCTGGGCCTATACAGAGTAACTCAAATACAGCAGATGTAGCAGAAACAGTCTGGTGATGTTCAGGTTTGAGTTTCAAATCCAACAACATGTTTCAAAATATATTTCTCATCTGTCACCTGCAGTATGTCTCTGTTTGCTTCATGTCTGTCATACTATTATGTTTACACTTTGATCTTACAGTATAGTTAGGGATTATATATGTTGTAAAATAACAGACAATAACCTCTCCTAAAAAGACCAATTCTCCATCATTAAAAGGCAGTTTTTAGCTTTATTTTTCCTGAGATCTTGTGTAAATTTGGAGTTTTTATGGTTTAATAAAGGATAGTCACACATAAAAACACAATTATTTTATGTTACTGTTGTGAAAACATTCATAATTTTACAAAATCTCTATCAAAGAAACAAATGTTTAGTATCAAATTTGAGAAATACATTTGCAGTGTTAAAGTTTTATTTGTTGAATAATAAAGTAAAAATACAGTATAATACATTTGAGAAATATATTTATGTGAAATAAACAACACTTTTTTTCTGCAAATGTAAACATAACTCCCTGGGTTTTTGTGTTTTTTTTTATATTAAACAATTAAATTCACAGTCTATTTTTATTATAATTAAATATTTTCAAGTATTTAAATATTGCTGGAGGAAAATCTGAAATATGAATTGGAAAAAAAAAATCCTAAACTATTTCCCTAAAGCCAGAGGACACTGTTTGGATAAACAAGGAACTAGGAGTAGATCAGACTCAGTAAAACAAACACAACTTCTTTTTAGTATCGATTTGTACTGAACTGTTTGTGTTTTCAGGGTTTAACTCTCTGGTTGGAGCTATAATGGGATTTTCAATTCTGATCAGCGCTGAAGTCTTCAAGCAACATGCTGATGTCTGGTTTCTGGATGGCACCATTGGAGTCATTATTGGACTCATCATTCTGGCCTATGGGGTCAAGTAAGAAATCACCCAAACAGAAAATCTCTAATCTCAAACACTTCATCTTTTTGTGGTAGGTAGTTCAGGCATCGTCTGTGTTCTGCTAATTCCAGATTGAAAAGCCAGCTTACAAACTTTGTATCGACTAAGACGAGTCCCTAAAACAAGCTGAATCTGCAGAATAATGTAATTTCTGCACATTTACATAATTTCCAACCGTGCTTTGTTTCTGTCCCTGCAGGCTGCTGAAGGACATGGTGCCCCGTGTCAGACAGACAAGGAACTATGAGCGCTTTGAGTGAGAGTCCAGAGGAGCAGGTCCAGAAACACACACACACGCACACACACACACAATCACACACGCACACACACACACACACACACACACACACACCCTGGGTGCCTCCTGCCCTCTTCTCTCTGTCTTTCATATGAATCCACATTTCATTTGCACACTCGCAGGGACAGTCCACATGTTCCCATATATGTGAATAAATCTACATATATACACATATGCTGTATATACTGTACATAGTACGTTCATACGTGCAACATGTGTCACTCATACACACACATCCACACTACTGAGAGACTCTGAGAGAAAAGGACACGATGGACGAGCGTCTCCTGGAAAGAAAACACTTTGTTCTCCTCTTCACTTTTTGCCCTTTAAGGCACTAATTATAAAAACTGCTGCAAAGATGACACTTTTCACACCATCACAGGTTTTTTGTTTTTTCAAAACGCTCAAAACAAAATGTATCACAGGCTTTACATAAGTGAGGCCGGTCCAAAAAAATAACAAAAATACTTTTCAGTTTCCTTTTTTCACTGCACAGACTTAATATTAACAAGGGAGCAGCCCAATAAGTTATTGACTCATATATTTTTTTATTTGTATTTATAGTCAAGCACAGGTTTTAGAAACACAGGAGCAGCAGCCTCCTCACATCAGTGCAGCCTGCTTACCTCCTGGTACAGATCAGAGACAGAGGGAGAGACAGGAAGTGTAAAGCAGTGAGAGAGGAGGTGAGGAGTGCTGAGTCAGCAAACATGGCTGCTTCAGAAAGCATCAATGATCTCAGCCCCGATCCAGAAACTCTACATCTAATGTTGAAACTAGAAATAAAGAGGACAGGAGACACTAAGGACAAACATTTGTTTGTACATTTGTACATTTGTACCTTGCTGGACATAACCTGCTGTACTGTGTGTGATGAGTTCAAGCACAAATTAGCAAACCGTCGCTCGGACACACTGGTGTTTGTTGCTTACACTTTATCACATGGCCCATTTTAACACGAAGAGTAATTTAAAAACTATGATTTCAGGGTATTTAGCCTGTTTTGTCTTAACTGCTGTATGTTTAAATGCCATATGATGTACATATCTTTTGATTTGTTTGCAACAGACTCAGATCACTAACCTTTGGTTTTTACTTGAAACACAGATTGACAAAGTAATATTTTACCGGGCAATAGCTAACAACTCAATAGTAATAAAGTTTTTTATAAAGCTAAGGTTCCTGAAGTATTCTCTATATTCATGTTTTTGATTTTCCTAATGGACTGTTGTAGTGAATCCAGCCTTTGTTATTTATTGATTTTATTAATGTTCTTTTATTTAATAGTTGATTCTTTTATCATTTGGAAAGTGGAAAGATGAAACCTAAGATGAATCCAATCACAACGAGGAAGCAGCCTGTCAGAAAATAATTTGCAAACAGCGTTTTCTCTTTGTTCTGCATGTTTCCATTGTTATCACCATTATTACCTGCAGTGAACAGAATGTAAATACAAAGCACACGGTCTGTAAATATGTTTATTACACTGTTCGGGTGCATCAAGTGATAACAAAAGTCACAAATAGTCATAGCGCTCTGTGGCCGACATGGGAGCAGACGGCGTGTAGTTAAAGTACAGACTGGTCAATGTTGCATATAGTTAACGATGTTTACTATGTAGTGTGCATATACTGTAAATGTTGTTTTACATATTGCTGTAGATTATTGGTGAAAATGGAAAGTCTTACTGTAACTTTTTGCACTGTAAGTAAAAATTTCTGAATGGATGTAGGTGTGATCTGACAGCGCTGTCCAAGGCTGAGCTGTGTTTTACAGTCCAACCAAAATCACTGATTCAAAGCTGTTAAAAAAGGAATTGATTATCGTATGAATCATCTTTTACTTGCTGAAATGGAGGTGGCATCCAATCAAAGCTACAAATTTACAAATCTGTTTTATTTTATTGAATATTAGACACAGTAGATGTTGCCTAGAAAATCATAAATGAAGTGAAAAATGCCTGCACTGTAATTGTGCAGTCCTGAGGAAGCATCTAAATGGGTTCATAAAAACTAATTTCCAATGTATTCAGTTGAATTAAATGAAACATAAATTGGAGTAAATAATGTGTATATGCTGTGTTATCCATAAATTCAATTACCGATGAATAAAGCAGTTCATTATCTAAAGTAAGATAAACTGTACCAGCAGGTTTCCTTCTGTGAATGTCTATCAGTAATCCTCCTGAGCCCCCTTGTGGTCGGTAGCAGCATGACAGTCGTGTTAATTAATATTCAGCCGTCTGCCTCCAAAGGTGAAAGTCTAAATTTATCTCCGGCTGGAGACATTTACAAAGCCTTGGGCAGTGGCTCTGCAGAGACCTACATCCGCTCTACACTGTAATTACCAACTCTTGAGTCGACATCCTGGACAAGGTGCAAAATGTTCTTGGTATCGTCTTTAGTTCCATTGTGTGATGAATATGGATTAGCTATAAACCGATGGTGTGAATCAGCTCGCGCCACAATAACTCACCAACAGCACACTGATTTGTAATGTTTCCCCCTGCCCCCCTCTTTAATGCATAGAAGACAATCTTTACAATGACTTTAACTAGCAAAGCACAGTGTTTACATGCTGAAAACAAACCACCACATAAGGCACAGAACAAACTCATTGTAACTCGGGATGCTTCACCGTAGCTCCGTTGCATCGTGTGAAAAACTGCTGTGTTGGATAAAGTGGAGACTATTTTCATCTTGGAAACAAAAATCCTTGCTACCTCTTCTCTTTGCACTTTGTTATTTTTGTTTTTTCATGCCACTTCTGTTGAAGCCAATAATGTAATAACAGCCGATAACGTAATAAATTTGCCCTTTTTGAAATGTTATAGGTCAATAACGTAAAAAAAAAAGTCCTGAACTGATAACGAAAAAAACTTTTGGCTCATAACGTAATTATTTATTACGTTATTCAGCCTTTGTTATTTAACGTAACGTAATTATTTATTACGTTATTGGCCTAGTAAAAGAAAAAAAAACTTTGCAGATGTAACAAGTGAGCCAATAACGTAATAATTTTTTTTTTTTAAATCTATCTATAAATTATTACGTTACTAGCCAAAAGTTATTATGTTATCGGTTCAGGACTTTTATTACGTTATTGGCCAGTTGTTACGATATTGGCCTATTACATTTCAAAAACTGCAAATTTATTACATTATCGACTGTTATTACATTATTGGCTTCAACAACTTCTCTCATGAACTGAAATATTTAGACCAGGTGCTGTGACTGTGGCCCTGGACTCCTTATGTATCTGATCTTGTTGCACTCAGTCATTCACAAATATTTGGGAAAGTGCAACTGAGTAAAAAAAGAGTAAAATGCACAGATTACCACAGTTGCATTTTGATTTAATTGATCTAAATTGTGATTTTTATTTTTTCCATTTCCCTTTGGCTCCATCTCTTAATCTCTTCTGTTGTGCTGCACAATCATAAAACCTTTTAGCAACTTACGAGTGGTGTAATATCTCATTTGACGTCCATTATTTCACTGAAACAGCACAGAAACATGTCCAGTTCTGTAGCTTGATGGACTGTGCCAAATCGTTGAGATCATTATTATTCAGGTGTGCATGTATCGATGAATGAAGCGTACCATTACCACTCCAGAAGAACGCATCAAGCCATTCATTGTACCAAATTTTCACAAAAATGATGATAGCAATACTAATCACTTCTCTGTTGCTATAAGCTTTGCATGGGCTTGTAAAAAAAATCCTTACAGTTCCAGTGATTACAAATGCATTGCAGCTACACACACACACACACAATACAGATGGAAATATGTAACTGAATAAATCTGGCTATGTAACAGAGTAATTATTTGTCTGTTTGTACATTAATGATATCAGTGGTATTACAGATTATGTAAGCACCATTTATTTATGTAAAAGAACAACAATGAGATATCTCTTTGTCAAAAAGAGAAGTTTTATTGATTAATAAAGTTTTATCCTGCTTAATCATCAGCTGTGTGGACACTTGGTCTTTTTTTCAACAACCTTCATGAAAACAAATACAAACTGGGTCAGAAAAAATAAGTTAGATAAATGTGAGAGGAAGCACTGAGGCCCCTTTACCTCCAATCCCTGAACTACTCACTAAAACTGTTGGGTTGTCTGTACCCAGGAGTGTCTAAATATTGGACATTGCTGTGGTAATTTAACCTTTAATTGAATATTTTTATTGTTTTTACACAATATATTGTTGTGTTTACTCCACATTTCATCAGTTTTACCCAACATATTGTCGTTTTTCCCCATTATATTATTTTTATCAAGTATTATGTTGTTTTTAATCAACATTTTGTTTTTATCCAATGTGCTGTCGTTTTCAACCAATATTTTGTGGTTTTTAATCAGTATTTTGTTGCTTTTACCCAACATTTTGTACTTTTTACTCAGTATTTTTTGTTGCTTTGCCGTGTATTGTAGTTTTTTCCCCAATATTTTCTTCTAAAAACAACCCAGCATTTGTGCATTAGTGTGTAATAAAGGGATTTCATAACTTCTGTTAACTAAGCTATACTGTGTCAATAATCAAAATAAATGAGGGGAAAATATATAAAGAAATGCTGTCAGTCGAGGTTTCAGTAGATTTCATGTAAAATTTAAAAATGGCAAATCATAAAAATCCAACATATCCATCATTTGTGCCCTCAGTCTGGGCAGCACTATGCACACTGAAGAGAGTCTGGACTACTTCACCTATCATGTGTCACACTCATTTCTTAGCACATTTAAAAATATATAATCAAAGAATAATGCTTTCCAGAATAAAAAGCTTTCCTAGACTCCAGTATATGTTTTCTCACCTCCTAAGATTAGATTTCACACTGTTGCATCATCCTCAGACCTGGACTCACCCTGTTCTGCTGAGACAGGATGAAGTACATCATGAGCAGACAACAAGGGAAAGAGGAATTTCTGCTATGTACCTGTTTACTCTCTTCAGGTTGATAACAGCCTGTCAAACACTGGGTATGTCACAGTATTAAGTGACAGACAGACAGACTGAATTCTCACAGCCATTAAGCTGCACATACAGGAGGAGGGACTGTGCTGAAAGGTTGTATCATACATATCCAGAGAAGCTGAACTTGGTGAAGTGTGTTCATTTACTGTAAAATCAGTTTTTCTGCCCAGTGACAAATGTTGTGTTGGCAGAGAAAGAGTCAACAGAGCCACTCATAAAACAGCTGTTCATAGTAATCTGCTCACAAAGGGCATTTTAAATCCTGATGCAGTGAGATATAAATGTAGTTTGAAATGAGTCAAACCCAAAGCTGGTGTGCGTCCTGGTGTACAAATATTCAAATATTCAATCTGAAGCAAACATTGTCATGAAATCATTGTTGCCCCCTATCAGGAGTCATAAAGTGCCTTTGTGTATAAACTAACACTACATCTAAAATGAACTGGTCCCTTTGAATAATCACTTTGTACTTTACATTCATGTCCCACAGAGAAGACACCAGGATCAGTTTCAACATGCAGATAAAACCTGGAGACCTGCAGCTGCTGAGGCAGCTGGATATGGCTTTGTGGACAAGATGTGCTGTGATCCAAGAATTACAGTACACAGAGCACAGGTTGTTGTATCTATCCAGCAGTTCAATACATGTCTTACATGAGGCCATCAGGTCCTCACTGTAGTCCCACATCAACTGAGTGACGAACTCTGTTTATTGATCTCCTCTGCTCAGTTTTAGTACTATGCAGTGGTAGACAGCAATGGAGTAAATTTACTTGAGTACTGTACTTAAGTACATTTTGAGTATCTGTACTTTACTTGAGTATTTGTTTTTTTGGAAACTTATAAAAAAGCAAAACAGAACAGTTGACCAACAAAGTGATATTCACACTCTGCAGGAAGGAGTTTTCTTTTCATCAAAGCATTTTCAGCTTAAAATACCAGTAACAGGAAGGATACATTACTCGGGGATTGAGTCAGTCACTGAGAAAACAACACAGCAATGTACTGGTATTAGAAAATGTACTTTTACTTTGTACTTTTGAATACTTATGTATTTTTAAAAGTAAGTACTTTAGTACTTTATCTTGAGTAAAATGTTGACCAAGTAACTTTTACTTCTAGTTGAGTAAGATTTGACTATGAGTATCAGTACTTTTACTTGAGTACTGAAGTTAAGTACTTTGTCCACCACTGGTACTATGGACATATCCAGCAGTGGTGTCCATGAAAAAACAGCAGGGACATGTATTTGGCCATTGTGGTGTTGTTTTGCAGGGACTGATTGGGGATTTTCACTTTAGTTGATCCTTATGTTTTGGTTGACACTCTTACAACACTTACAATCACAACTTTCACTCATGAACATCATGCCCCACTGATTTACTGACTTCCATACACCATGTTATCATTTGATTCATAAAATTGTCTTTCATAAGCCTTGTCCTTGGCCCGTCTTCCCTTTTGTTGTTGCCACTTCAGCCCGGTGATCACATAAAATAAGTTTAAAAAATGTAATGTCCAATTTAAACTATTGCCCTTCCTTCCTGTCACCACAAGGTGTCAGCAAACACCAGGTAAAAAAAAGGAGTTGAATTTTCAGAAGCTGCTGCTTTTTAAACATACTTTTTTTTTTTTTTTTAACAATGAGAAATAACCTCCCACACATTGTTGGAAGTCTCCATGTAGCATTTAACAGCCTGAAACCAAAATATACTTAAGATTATTTTATTATTTTGATTCTTCTTAACTTTTACTATTCCCTCATCTTGATTTTAAAAAAATAATAATCATAATAATAATAATAAATGAGTGTTTTCTTATAAATGTGTTATTAAGACTGAGTACAAGGTGCAGAATTACATCATAGAAAATAAAACACTACTTTTTTCAGGCTGTCAGAAACCCCAGCTAAGAACAAATGGTGAGTTTTGACATGACCTATATCATATCTGCACATGGCATTGACAGAAATGTGTAACTAACACAATGTCCCAATGAACCCGGGTCTGTTTGGTTACACTATGTATTTTCTTTCTTATCATCTCCCATGTAGTTGACACCGGTGCAACAGCTGTTCATGCAGGTCCACAGGAAAATACAAAAAGAGTGCCACAGCAGTTTCATGTTATTATGCTATTACTGGGTAGTGGTTTTTAATTAGTAGTATTTCAGCAAATAGACTGCAATTAAACACACACTGACTACAAAAACAGCAGAGCTAATAAACTTCTCCATTGTGTGGTCGTTATAATAAGCAACACAACCTTGTGCCTGTCAGGGAAGCCTTGAAGCTATGACTGATTTATTATGAGCCTCGGGACAATTGGTAATTCCTCCTCCTTGAACCATCACCTGACGGTGGAGGAGTTTGGGAGCTTTAATGACCCCAGGAGCTATGCTGTCGGGGGATTTTTGCCCCTGGTAGGGTCTTTGATAGCAAATTGGTCCTAGGTGAAGGGCCAGACAAAGAACAGTTCTTCAGACCCTGATGACAGATAAAAACAAGAGACCATGTACCCGGGCTGGAGGATTACCGGGGCTCCACCCTGGAGCCTGGCACCTGGTGGCTGGGCCATCACCCACTGGGCCCAGCCTGGCCCAGCCCAAACCGGAGACATAGGCTCGTCATCCAGTGGACCCACCACCTGCAGGAAATACTATCAGGATCTGGTGCGTTGTGGATCGGGCAGCAGACCAAGTTCTGTCTTGTGAAAAAGCTCCGTTTTAGTAAGTTTTAAGCTTTAGTTTTCATCTTTTTGAAGTTTTTCCTTGAAAAAACACTTTGAAGAAAGTTATATAAAAATTTAATGACTGTGTCCAACTTCTTTTCCTCCACCTTAGGTCAGAACAGACCAACATGCAGTCCCTCAAGAACCTGTCTAGATGAAAAGTTCAACATCAGACATGCATCTCAAAACTAAACCCTCTGGGGTTTACGCACAGTGTTCCTTGCTGCATGGGCTATGAGACATCACAAGGTCAACTCCTTTGCAGAGAGGGGATTTTAAGTCATTTTCGCCACCGGGATTCTGTGTTCAATTGTTTTATTTAGGAGAGTATTCAGCACACAGCATGAAGCCTCAGGGAGATGTGTCATGGTCAAGGATTGTGTCAACAGATAACCAAGTACTTGTGAAAAACGATCAGATAAGTCCCTTGACCATACAGTGTAACAACAGAGGAACCAAAAGGTGACTTGCTGAAAAATCAATGGACATGACCCAACTTATACCTCTGCAAAGCCACAGACTGCTGAACACCCACAGGTGCTCATGCTTTTCACAAGAGCCTGTTTTTGACTTTTGGAAGATTTAATCTGCTCAATTTCATCAGAGCTCAACTCAGCGCAAAGCACAGGGCTGTGTCCTCTGATGTATGAGCTGCTAAAAATATGAAATCAGTTTGGACAGATACAAGACAAATAACTGTAGTTTTAAATTTACACGAACTGGATATTTACTCAGATATAGACACAGATTTATTTACTAATGTATTATTAAACATCAAAGTGGTTCATTTTTCAGGCATGTCAATTCATGGTCTGCTTTTGTAAGCCAATTCACTCTTCACTGGAATCCACTGTCTCTATAATTGGACTCTGCAAATCTTTCTCCAGATCCTTAAACTTCTAATTCAAAAGCTGTCACAGTGAACAATGGCCGCCCAGTTACTCAACTGTAAAAACACTGACACCACACTGTGATGCTTTAAACTAATTAAACTGTAGTAGAATTAAAGCCTGATCGACAGGATGGTGCACATATGACACCAAAAACAAAATTATGTGGACATCTTAATACTGCACCGTGTGCCTGTTGAACATTATAAAGACACAAATGTATTAGTCTGTTTCTGTAACAGGTTTCATCCTCCTGTAAAGGCTTTCCTCAAGAAATCACTGAGTTTGCTGCAAGAACATCCTCAAGGTTGAGCACTGAGTCATAGCTCACAGAAATCCATCATCCATTCATCCTCCGTACAGAGTTAGATGGAGAGAAAATCAAGTTCTTTCACATTTAATTCAAAATAAAAGCCTTTCTCTGTGCATGAGGCCGATGCTACACTGAAACATGAATGAACTGTAATTGTATACTCACTGTTAACATTTACTTTACACAAAGAAATGGAAACGGATACATTACTATGTTACTGTTTATGGCCATCTACTCATCAACTCATTCTTATTTAAGATCACAGTCTCACACTTATCAGCATAACACCTAATATATTTAATCAAAGTAATAATAACACAGTTTATTCACAGTCTGTCAGTCCCTCTTGTCTTGCTTTGGGGGCCCCCTGGTGGTTTGGGGGTCCTAAGCATTCACCTAGTTTGCCTATAGCAAGAAACAGCTGCTGCATACATTTCCATATATTTTCACGTGTAAATGTTCATGTAGTAAAATAGATGATTACAATAAATTACTGATATAATTACAGTCACATGACACTTGAAGAATTTACATGTTGGTCATTTGTAGCAATTAAATATGCAAATCTTATTATTCTGTGGAAATGTAAGACTTTAACTCTGCACTTTCAGTTATAATTCAGTCCAGGGAGGACATGTATGTTGCTCATTTTAAAGGGTAGACCCCAAGACAATACTGTTCAGTTCTCCAGCTTTCAGTATCTTTTATTCAAGACAATATCCTTTACTTCTTTCTGTCTGTTCTCTTCTACGTTTGCTTTTCCACATCTTTCCCCCAATTTCCTGATCTTTATTTCACTTATATAACACTATTTTCAACCTTCTTAACTCTGTGGTTCTCTCATGAACTTGAATGTACATTTGTGTGTAACTGTCATGAATTTTATCTTGGCCTTGAATTATTTCAAAAAGTACACGGACTAACCAAAAGAGGGCAACATTGTTTATGCATTGATTCTTTTTTGGGCATATCTCTATATAAACCAAGTGTGTTTGCACTTAAGCCTGATGAGCCAAATGTATGGACACTGATTAAACTGGTGAGAGGGAGAAACAAACTCTTAATAGATTCAGAAAATGGAACCAATTAACCCATCATGCATGGTGCCATAATGGTGCAGGGTAATTAATGGTTTCTATTTCTATTCTGTTACTCCACGAGAGAAGCGATGTATGATTCATAGTTTAAAGTGTTTTTTTTTACTGTTTGCATTGCAACAGTTATTTCATTGTAAATACATAAAAATGTGACCTGTGGTTTGTGATCAAACATAATTGCTGCCCCCTGATATAAACCAACATCCACATATATCTGTCTGCTGGTGAGTGTGTGTTTCAGTTGGTCTGAATGTGTTTTTTTTGGGTTGTTGTGCCATCTAGTACATCAATGTCTTCCCCTTTCCACAGACTCATTATTAGGCCCATTATTGACGGACAAAAAATGTCCTTTAAAAAAAGAGGAAATGCCCGGTGTCCATTTCTGGTTTGTATCTGCAGATGGTAAAATAAACATCACAGCACATCTTCATGTTTTAGCCTGATAGTATCCTGTGGTCTGAGTGCACTCTTGGTATAATTAAAAAGTGTTAGATAGCTCTATGAGCATCATTATAAAATACCTGTCATACTGAAATGAGTAGCACAAAGAGCCATTAATGACATGCATGTTAATGACGTCTCTGTCTTGCGACAGATCACGTGATGTCAGACAAGGCTCAGCAGGGAGGAGACTTTGTGTTGCATTGTGGTTTTACAAGCAAGTCAGTGTATTGTGGTTTCAGAGTTACATGTAAATGCACAGGGAAAAAAAGCCAAGTATTCATATCAGATAATATAGTTTGTGTTAAGTAAGTATTAAGTATTTGAGTACTGTCTTAAGTATTTTTAAAAGTATGTTTTTTTTAGTATATATATATATATATATATATATATTGAGTTTTTTACATGATGTACACAAACTTATCATACGTTAAAAAACTTGCCTGAATTACAAAGGGCAGAAGTGGTAAAATGAAGAGCCATTTAGCAGCTGAAAGAGCTGCCACTTCTTGAGGAGCTGATGAGGCTCACCAAAAAGAGACGAAGGTCCCATCACAAGTAACCAGCCTCACATTTGCCTGTGTCCTTCATCTGCTGTTTTGGGAAATTCACTCCATTCATAATCCATTCAACATGACTTAACTGAGCTAAAAATGAGTTTTACTCACCTCTTCCAAGCCAATAATTACTCTTTCCCAGTCCTTTAAAACACATATTTTTGCTGTCATGCTTGCAGACTGCCTTCGATGCGATGTTTCTCCTCCCCTTCTCCACCTCATCCTCAGTATCCAGTCTTTCTTGAGGTCCCCACCAGCCAACTTCTCCATGTCCTATCTCTGCATTGTGCTTTTTCAGGGTATCTGCAGGTTTCAACAAGTCACACTTAAGACTTTAAGACTTTTTAAAGACCATAGAGAATACAATTTAAGACCCATTTCACATCCATACTGGTAAAAAAGTACAAAAGACATTAAGGAAAATTGGAGGTACAGAATTACATGTAAGTAACTAACCCATGGGACTCCAATGTCTTAATGCCCAAAAGTTTTTTTGAAGAAGGTGCAGTGTGCTTCATATGTTTCCATCCACCAGCTTCAACCATGCACTAAATTGTTCGTTCTGGAGCCGAAACTTACCCATCTTATACAAGTAATTCGGCTTTGCTGTGGGCTTTTCTTAAAACCTTTTCAGATTTGCAGATACAGAGTGAATAGCATAAATCAATTTACCGTAATTCCTCTCCCATTCGCCCCAGTGACGTGATTCCAGCTGATTCAGAAAGCCGACAAGTAGAGCGTTTCACATATATTAGCGACATTACGGTATTGTACGGAAACTCCGCTTGTCAGCTTTCGGATTCAGCTGGAACCACGTCACAAACGCAAATGGCCGAGGAATTACAGCAATTTGATTGACACATGACTTTCTGTCACCAGCTAAATGGTCAGAGTAAAAGGGTTATATTTTCTCTGCTGCTATGCTCCGCTATAATCACACACCGTAGGATGTAACCCACCGCAGCGCGCGCACAGGACACTAGCTGGTTGTGCTCCATGAATTCAGCCCGGGCTGCACAGGTACTTTAGTTCCGTTTGGTAGTTATGTTGTAACGTCCACAAATATCAAAACATGTAGAAGCGACACTGAGGTTTATGCATTTGTTTTAAATAAAGGTAACATTAATGCTTTTTTAAGACCTTTCAAAATCGTATTCAAGACATTTTATTAGATTTTAGGTGAATTTTAGACATTTTAAGGCCTTAAATTGAAATTATTGGATTTTAGCCATTTTTAACTTTAACACCCTGTTACTGTGTCCTCTTTCTTCTCTTATTCCCACTGTTTCCAAGTGCTGCTCATTTTCCAGCTTCATACTAAGAGCTTCCTTTTGAGTAGTTTTACATAGATTGCAGTTCAAAAACAGTTCACATTTGGTTTATAATGGACATTTTTTCAGACCCTCATTTCATCCTCACAGACCCCACTGTCTTCTGATTGGCTAATGTCAGAGAGAGTAGCAGGAAGTGAAACCCAAATCTCCAACAGGTGACTGTAAGTATACAAAGTAAAGTAACTTTGTTGACTGGACATTTAAACTTTTGAGACGAGTCCAAACATGTTTGAGTCTGAATCTGGTCCAGAATCTGAAAGTGGACAGTATGAACGTTAAAAGATCACAGCATAATGTCATTGTTCAGTAAATATTAACAGCTTATTGTGGCCGATAAAAGTGCATTCAGTACTGAGTCAACAAGCTATATGTAAAAGATTTTCTATGTATACCCATATTAATTGGTGTAAGTGTGGAAAATACCACCGCTGGTGTGATTTTCATGTCTCTACTATGAAATATGAGGACCTGGTGGTCCTGTGAAGTCTGTCCTCAAAGTCTATGTGAGAAATGGTGCCATATTTTGCGATTTTTGTGAACACCGTGTGAGGAAACACTTAGAAAATAGCACACCATTCCCAAATGAGCTGCATGTTTTGATGTGGTCGTTCCAAAGCTGCAGGACTAGTTACGCGGCGAAATTTGGTAGAAGACAGAATAATATTAATAATAATAGGCCCGACCAATAGAAAAACTGTTGCCAATACTTTAAATTGGCACCGTAATTATATCCAGGAGAGGAGAATTGGAGAATACGTTCAGTCAAGTTTCCAAAGAGCTATGGGAAAATGCCAACCTACGTGCATCACACATTCAACCTCTAAATTTGTAAAACAGAGTGTGAGTGAGTGTTTATCAGTCTGAGTACATTTCTCACAAAGATGACAAGATCACTTCACCTCATGATTTTAAAGTCAGTATTTGTAAAACATAAATATGGAAAAGCCTTAGAGATCCTGTTTAAAGCGCAATTTCCCCTATTAATATTTCAAATTAAAACTTCCAAAATACGTATTCATCAAATCTCCTGTTCATCAATAAGTATTCTTCATTACCTTGATCTGTCTCTCTTGAGTGAGATTTTACTGATGAGATACAGTCATTACAGCTTAGTACCATGGTTAGGCAGAGGACTTCTGTTTAGCAGTGGATGCCAAAATTGTGAACCAGTGTGGGTGCTGACTGCTCCTAGTTGCTGCCCTTGAGACTTCAGGTTCAGGCCAAACTGGAGCCTGTTTGTCAAGTATTCAGTAACAGACTGCTTGGAGATTTGAGGCTCAGCAGAGACGTCCATGTAGCAGAGTGGACTTAGTGCTTGTTGGCCTGTGAGCCTGTGGATGCTATTCCTGGTCTTCTGCAGAATATGTTGCAAGTTGTCTTTTTACTTCAATTGACACCAAATTATTTCTAATGTCATTTTTCCACAATATGCAAATGAGTTGACATTTTAATTTCTTTACTGTAAAAATAATAAGCATGTAGCATCAGCACATTTGTTGTAAATTAGTGAGTAATAACTATTTTTTCTTTCCTAAGTTATCAGCATTCAGACTGTCAATTATGCCAATAAACAAGTTGCATTCATTTGGTTTTTGACTCTGTTGGGTTGTATTTGGCTGAAAATGAGTAAACAGCCTCCACACAGTGTCCATACTGTGGTATGTTATTTTGGGTGGATACATCAGAGCTGGATTTTGTTTCCAGAGATGTTTCCAGACTTTGTGAACATCTCTATACCACTGCATGATCAGATCAATGCTGAAAAAGTAAAGGAAAAAAACAACTTATATGACTCCAAATCACTGTTTTGGTGATGTCTTGTTAACCTTTCACCCCTGATATATAAATGCTTTGCTCTTTCAAAATGCACTGAACAGGATTACTGATAATTAAAGTTACAACTCACTTATGTTGATTGCATCAGCAGCTCTAATTTGAAAATTAAAAAAGGAATCCATGAATTAAAATGTGTTCATTAGTGAACCATTAAGGTTAATTTCAGTATTTTAATGAAGACCAGAAAGCAGGGGGCATCGGCACACACAGGGAGACTTCTGTTTGTTACAATAAAAAAAAACAACACTTTTTTTTGTTTGTTTGTTTTCTAACTTTGTTCATTTTTAAATCTTGGTCAGTTGAAAACCACTTCATCTTGGGGAGCCATACAAATCATGCTTGGCATATTGTTTCTCTTTGTTGATGCTGTTAACCACTGGAGGCTGAGCAAAACTGTTTGACACTGTACATCCACAATCATCCAAGGTCCACAAAAATGCCCAAAAATAAATTGATATTTATCATAAATAACAAAGAAATGTAACAAAATGTGAATTTATGAAGATAAACCAAAGACAGAGAGGCACCCATGAAGATCAGGATTTAGGGAGTCAGGTCAAAGACAGTATCAGTCCTCTTCTCAGTCTCTAGCTGGGGTTCACTTATAGAAAGAAGATACTACACAATAAACAATAATTTCCATAATATCAGAATTATACAGAGTCCTTTGGATAAGATTAAAAACATCTCCATTTAGGTAGCAGCTGCTTTTGTAACTCTTTACCAGAGGTTGTATACACCGCCAACACGCTATTTCTCTGGAGCGTGGCATGTAGTTAACAGGTTCCTCTGACCGCTGACCTCCACACACCAGTGAGTCACAGCGTTGCAGTGGCCAACGAGCCCAATTACTGCTGTCGTTGCCTCACTGGCTTCCTAAACTCACCGTGGAGCAGCAGGTTTTCAGCTACAGAAATGAGCTGGTGGTGATTCCTTCTGCTCCTCTTTTTATTCTATCTCTACGAAAAAGTTAACAAAAAGTCAAAGTTCAAAACAACAGAATAACAATGTGCAGTACAGGGCATGCCCTCAATCACCTCCTAGTAATGTGTTCCTTGCTTATTTTAGACTGCGGGATTTTTTTCCTGGGAAAAGTAAAAGGTAAATTTCTCCAAAGAAGACAACATCTTTTATTTCCCTGGTAAAATAAAAGGTGTTACAGTAAATAGGGATTAGGAAAGTTTTGTATTCAGGCTTTCAAAGTAAACTTCTTGTGGCTGTAACAAAACTTGTCAGCAATTTTTGTGTAAGATTTAAAGAGATGACAATAAAAATAAAAGGCATTAAATGACATTTCTACTCACAGAATAGACCTGCTGTGCTATAAATCCAATGCAGAGGGTGAGGTGATGTGATCTACTTTGTCACTGGATTATTCAGTAAAAACTTCACTCCTGGCTGGAAAAACCCTTTATTATTGGATCCTTGTGCCCATTTTTGTTTGTGTTTGATTTATACCAGTGTCCAGCTCAAGGTCCAAGAGAGTTTTTTCCTCCTCAATTCTTTATGTGAAACAATGTGACAAGAATCTAGAAGCAGTCACAAGTTATTTGACAAGTGTTTTACTAAAATAATTTTAATTAAAATAAATGATTTTAGAAGTTACAACTTATGTGATTTCCACACAATGATTCTCTCCTCACTTACCAGTGCATTAATGGTAATGCCCCCCACCACACCAGACACAGCTCCTCCCCCCATACACCTCAGCTCCAACACCTACAGTCTCCTCCCCCCAGGACTAATACCTGCAACATGGGGGACCAGACTTTCTCCTCTGTCGCTCCACACCTATGGAAATCCCTCCCTGACAACCTGAGGGCTCCACGGACTGTTGAAAGTTTTAAAAGGGGACACAAAACCTCTCTCTTTAATAGACATTTTAATCTATAAATCCATTTAATGCGTTGGTTATTGTGATTTTATTGTTTGTGGCACTTTGAGAAAATTCTGCAATGTGAAGTGCTAGTAAAATGTAGGCCTATTATTATTATTATTATTATTATTATTATTATTATCATCATCATCATTAAATCCAGGGAATGGGAAGTTGTGATAACATTTCAAAACATTTAAATGCAATCTTGGGCCATTACAGTGGTGCAGTGGTCAGCACTGTCTCCTCACAGTAAGAAGGTTCTGGGTTTGAATCTCAGCTCTTTGCAGAGTTTGCATGTTGTCCCTGTGCAGTTTCTCCCTGTACTCTGGTTTCTTCCCACTGTCCAAACAGATGCTCGTTAGGTGAACTGATTACTGTCAATTGTGTGAGTGTGACTGGTTTCCTGAGTGGCTGTGAGAAACCTTCTGAAGACAGAACAGATTATTTAGTGCAAGTATTTATCCAGAATTTATTGGTATTGCAAAGTTTGAGTACGATATTTCATTGATAGGAAATCTGCAGATTGTGGTCCAATGGACTCCAGGAAGTGCAGTGAAGATGTGTGTGTGTGTGTCCTTAGATTTATGCATTGAGATACAGCCAAACCATCATCTCATCGTTGAAACTGGATCCTGGTTCCCAGAGGAAGTGCCGGCCAAAATAAGCTTTTTGAGAGCTTAATAGGAGAAACACATTATTTCACAAATCTGGTCTGAATTTTACAATATGCTTTTGTTAAAAACCTTAAAACAACTCCTTTTTAGGAAATACTTTGGCCACTACATCTGTCTTTGTTGGACCTGCCATAGACTGGCGACCTGTCCAGGCTCACCTGTTGCCAGTTGGGGTAAGCTCCAGCAACCCCCTGCAACCCAGTTGGATAAGCAGGTATAGAAGATGAATGAGTGAATAGTCAGAAGCTTTGGACACCATGGTTGTGGTTGGACATTGGGATGACATGATTTTATTTTATTAAATACCTCTCATAAACCTAATGAAGTCTAACTTCACTAACAAACATTTCCATAATAGCAAAATCACTCTTTCCTGCTTTTTGGGGATGGGATGTTAGTGAATCATAATGTAAATAAAACAACACACACAGAAGCCCTAAAGAGACAATCACAGATGCAGGCCAGTATGTTTTCATTCATCCAGGAGACAAAGCCGCCTGCTCGTTCTACAGAGTAAAAAGCCTTTTACAAAGCACTGGCTGCCCATGGCGACCGCTCTTCACCCGCATCTAGGATGTAAACACATTATTGTTTTGGCAGCACACTGAACCACAAACAAAGCTCTGGGTATAGGCCTCGTGCATGTATCTATAATGATAAGCCATTAAGAGTCGAATGACGCATATTAGAAAACCCACATGTACATTTGCCACAGTGTGATTCACAGTGAGAGAGCGATCAGCAGAGAGCACATTGAGAAAGGGAGCACAGGTGAAAGCTCAAATTAAGGTTAAAGACACATGTTGCTGCAGTTTGTCAAGCGCACTGCACTGATGGCCATAATGTACATTATAAGGAAATGAAAACAAAGGAAAAACATGTCACATGGCAAAGGTTGAACGAATAAATGAAGAGATGTTTCGATTTCCATCCCACTGTTTAAAATGAACTTGTACAGTAGGAGAAAAGGCAGCGCAGCAGCCTGATAAATTAGTGCAATTTGAGTTTCAGTTTGATCAATAAGTAAGCGGTGCACATCATAAGACGTAGCTCTACTTTGTTCGCCTGAGAAGCACTTAATAATTATTGTGAAGCTCATTTCAGGAGTTAATTATTATTGTTTCATTCACAAGTTGAAGAGTGAAGTGATTGGCTGCTGAATGTAGCCAAGGATTCTTTTCTATGTCATTGTATTCAGACCAGTCAATGACACGCTAGGTTTAAATGGTGCCTCGTGGCGTTCATTGAACCAATTGATCCGAGCTTCTTCTGCACCGTACAAATCACAAGAAATGTGGACAAAGGCATATTTAACATTTTCTAGTGGAAGTGAGTAGTCACCACTTCCAAGAGGTTGTATTTTCTCATGTGTTTGTTTGTTATTATTGCTAAAGCCAAATACTGAACAGATTTGAGAGTTTTCCATAGACTGTATATAGAAATAAATGCAGCAATAGGGTCTCAAAAAAGTGGAAAAATGTGCAATACCACTAACAGCCACTAGACGATGGCTCAAAAAAATCTTTCCCCAATTGACTTTAATAAAAATTGTAATTTTCAATCATGAAATAGTCAGTACGTTTTTCCCACAAGTCACTCTGATGTCGTCAGTTAAAGTCAGTTCTTCTCAATGATGTGATCCATCTGAAAATCACTTCATCATTAAGTAGATCCAGCCTTCAAAAAGAGAAAGATTCAGGAGTACTATTAGTCTGATTGATAGGTGTGGTGTCCAATGAGACTTGAACTGTGCAGTGTCACTGGATTCAACCATCAGACCCGCCTCCTCACGCCACTCTTCATATGCAAACATGGTCACTTCGGCCTCTTGGTGATGCCTTGGTACTACATGCATTTGAAAACAGTGGACATCAGTTTTGACAGCGGCTGAATAAGTTTTGTAAATACTACTTCAAAAAAAAAATAAAAATCTTTTTAACTCAAGTAATAAATTGCAGACAAACTGGGACTCTTGTACAGATATTAGCATTCATGTGAAACACTAAACAGATGTTGACTTTAGATTCAGCAGTGGTTTGTATTTTGCCATTAGTATCACATATAAAATCATATTAGTAAAAGGATCAAATCTACTGAAATCAAGACAGTGGAAAACAACATTTGTCTCTTGAGTAAATATAAATGTAGCAATGTTTCCTTTCATGACTAAAGGTTTTTTTTTATTTGAATGGACAAAACACAAAGACATACATATTGACATAGCTGTTATTTTTCTGTTGGATGTTTTTTTCATACCTGGCACCCTATTGAACACAAAAAGCCACTTTTCCAGTCATCTGATCTGAATTTGGTGCCATTTAGATAATCAGTGCATCGTGTGTTGAGTGGTTCAAAATACTGTAGAGTCTTACAGCTGCTTATTTTAAGGCTTTTCTCTTCATCAGTCACCAGCTTGTTTTATTTACTGCTTGTCACTGTAGTCTGTTATTATCTCTCTGCACTGAGCACCCACTGCAGTGAACCGATGAGCTTTACATCTTATTTTGGAAAGTAGAATACCAACAACATAGCACGTGTGAACTACATCTTGAATAATTTGACATTTAATTAGTGAAAAAAATGTTTATGGGTGCAGTAAACAATCTAAAATTTGTGGTGAGCTGCTGGATAACAAATTTTATCACTCAACCACTTTAGATGCTCACTTGAAATCCATGTTGAATAAGGAGAAACTTATTTCTAAATATCCCATCTCATTAAAGAATGACCTTGATGTTTTATTTTCCCTTTTCAACTAATGTGTCATCATTCAGCATCTAACAAAAATAAACTGTAGTTGTGTCTGTGTGTACACCTGCACTTAATAGTTTTTTACTATTTGAAATTGATATTGAAATCTAATCTCATCTGGTGATAACAGCTCTCCTCCTTTTGTTGTAGAATCCAAAGCACTGATTGGCTTTTGAGAGGCTCTGGATGTTGGGTAAACAATGCTGTGGAGAAACCAGAAAAAGGTGTGTGAGAGGGATCCTCATGACATTTAAAAACAGGATGTCACCAGAGTGTGTGTATTACAACACTGAAGAGAAATATTGAAACAAAAAAAAGATGTGCTCTGCAATTCTGCATCTGTTGCCGTTGGTGATCCTCTGCTGTTTGGTTTGTGCTGAAAATGACACTGAGTTTACTCCCTCGTGTCCGGACCACCAGAAGTCATTTGGAGGCTCTTGTTTTCAGTTTGTGGGTCTCCGGCTTTCTTTCTTCAGCGCTCAGGCCTGGTGTGAGGAGAGCGGTGGACATCTGGCATTTATCCCTGATGAAGGCACTCAGTACTTTCTTCAGAAACACTTCGACTCGGGGGAGAACATGTGGTTTGGGATGGCATCGTCTGCCTCCCACCAATTAAATGGTGAAGGTAAGCAGGCAAAAACAGTGTAAAACAAACAACGGCTATGCTAATCATATTCATAAAGTATGAAATTACGATCTCAAGCAGATGGCAAAAAGTTCATATCTGCCTTTGAAAACTGTGTTTAAATTGACCAAATCCTCATGAGCAAGTCTCTGGCAAGTCTGATACTTTTCATCAGCAAAAATTTTGTTGTTTTTTTTTTTAAATGAAGACTCTGTGAGGGATACTGTTACAATACTTGCTCACCCCTGCTGTTGAGTGACATTAGAAAATCATTTCTATATCTAGAATGGACGAGAAACCCGACAAAGATGCAGGAAATGTTCATGCTGAGATCCTGCTCTCTGTTCAATAATTACAACCATTTAAATGACGTAAAGCCTTTTATATTCCCCTACAGCTCAGCGAATAATGACGTTACACAGCACACTTGCTTTTCTGTGTGTCTCTATTTATAACAATGGTGTTCACACAGCACATATGGTGTCAGAATTATTCTATACAAAAAATATCCTCCCATTCTCAAAGTGTAGAAGTAACAAAAAAGACTTTACAGTGTGGGCAATTTTACTGCTTTCAGTCAACAGTAAATCTTTCTATATGTTAAATTACATTTGTATTCTCAATGCAAACTGTAATAAGAGCTAATGAACGTCACATCTTTGTCTTTTCTGTGTATCCTAGGACACCAGGAATGTAGCAGACGTAAATCCGGATCTTGGATAATTAGCTGTTTGATTTAGGAAAAAAATAAAATACAAAATGTGATTTTCAGTGGAGGATTCGTCACCGAACCACATTAAATCATGTCCGGCATTTACATAATTCTGTGTTTTTATTCAGAGATTTTATCTGAAAGCGTATTTGCACCTGTGTTTAAATAATGCTAAACTCTTGACTTTTGCAGTGAAGTCGATATAAAGTCCATATAAAACTGTTCTGTATCTAAAAATCAATTTTATACTCTTCTTGAAATCTGCAATAAAAGTTTACATACAGTATTTACTGTTGAGCGCACCTGTCTATAAGCTGCTATTGAATTTATTCGAACAGTTTCATGTGGTCCACTCTGACCGGGTCTGATGTGACGACGCTAAATGTATCGGCGGCAGGGAGCTTGCTAGCTTGTAAAAAGCTAACGAGCTTCGTGCTGCCGATACTGAGCCACACCGGTGTTTAGACTTTAGACTTTATTGTCCCCAAAGGGAAATGCTTTCCCACGCACACAGCACATGTTTGACAACAAAAAGTGACAGTGA
>OOFC01016197.1:0-14421 GCA_900323345.1 Pseudochromis fuscus | reverse complement strand
GTGTCGCTGCAGTACAGGTCGGACGTCTTGTACGCAACGCGACGGTTCAGTTGATCCGTGCTTCCTGTTCCCGTCAGGAAGTCTCCGTCCTGGGGCTGCGGGCTGGGCGAACGGGTTACGGGGCAACTGCTTCCCGGCTCTGGCTTCTCCAAGACCTTGGCGATGACGGATGTGGGCACGGTGTCGGCGTAGTTGGAGTGACACATCGCCACAGTGGCTCCACTTCCCCGATTGTGTTTCTCCAAGTGGGAACTGAGGCGTTCCTGGAAATCCAGCGGCAGCTGAGAAAAGACGAAAGAAAGTTTGATGAAGATGTGAAATTAAAAACCTAATCTACTACAAAGACAGCTGCTGAGAGGACTTTTTACTTATTTATACAATTGAATCTGTGAATATTCTAAGCTTTCTGTATCACTGAGGGGCAGCACGGTGGTGCAGTGGTTAGCACTTGTGCCTCACAGCAAGAAGGTTCGGGGTTTGAATCTCGGCTCGGGCTTTTCTGTGTGGAGTTGTGCATGCGTGGGTTTTCTCTGGGTACTCTGGTTTCCTCCCACAGTCCAAAGACATACTGGTTAGGTGAATTGATCAAACTAAATTAGTCGTGAGTGTGAATGGTTGTCTCTGGCCGTTTCTCAATTCAAAGTACGCAAACTTGTACTCGTGTACTTGGTGAGAATGTATCTGCAAGTTGGACTCTGAAGTACGGACTTGTGGGAAAGCGAGAACGCACCGAGGCGAAAGTATGATTGGAACACCAGCGTACTTGTTGACGTCACATCTCCGCTCGCTGTTGTGAAATGCATTATGGGTTATTTGGCTTCTCTAAGTCCACACAAGTCTGGTCTGATGCAGGCTCCATAATGAAGGAGGAGCGAGAACACATCCTGGTATTTGATGCGTTCTCGGGCAGATGTGGACTTTGAATTGGAACAGTACTAGGTCTCGGACTGATGACGTTTCACGAGTACGTGAGAACGTAAGTACGGACAAGTACGAATATTGAGAGACAGCCTCTGTGTTAGCCCTGCGATAGGATGGCAACCTGTCCAGGGTGTACCCCGCCTCCTGCTCGATGAAAGCTGACCCCTGCTACGCAAGTGTGGAGAAGCAGGTCTAGAAGATGCCTGACTGACTGACTGAGGGTATTTTAAAGCTGTTTCTCAAAGTTTGTACTCTGTAGGTCGGGTTAAGAAAACAATTAATTGTCCGGACCAGCTCATGCATCTCAGGAGAATTGCTCCACAACAGTGAATTTGTTTATTCATTAGCTTTGCCCCAAACAAAGCTCACGCCTCTATTTCTTATACATACATAAACATTTCCTCTCTCCAAATGCTCCCTGTCCTGCTCTCTCCCATCTGGTTCTCAGTCTGTCTTTCTTGATTTCCTTTCTCTTTTCTTGCCGTCACTCTCACACAGACAGACACATAATCTCTTTGATTGGCTCATGTTTGAGAAAACTGTTCCTGTCAATTACAGCCCGGTTCTTTGTGCCTATTAAAGCTGGTCAGGGTCAGTAGGAACTGTTCCTGCCACACTGAGCTCTCTTTCTTCTCCTCCTCCCTTTTCTTTATCCTTTCATCTTTCTCCTCTTTGCTCCACTGCCTCCTCAACCAAAAAGCCCCTCATTCCCCCTCATTCCCTCTCTCTTTCTCCCTCTCTCTCAGTCTTTTTGCTCAGTGTCTCTTTCTTCTGTCTACCATCAAACACATATCAGTTCCACAGGGAACGGCTTAGATTCAAATTAAACCAGAGCTCTGGGTCTCCAGCTGGGTATTAAAAAAAAAAAAAAAAAAAAAAAGATAAAATACTGACTTGGCTTTGTCAAGAAATAGAAGCTCGGCTTGGCATGAAATAACCTGCATCTTTTTAAGTCGGGGCTATTTTTAGCAGCTGTTGCCTCTCCCTGAGGGAATAGAGATGGAAAGTAGGTGAGGCTGTTGGGGGTGGGGGGGGAGATAATTTACAGTGTGTGCTCCAAGCAAGCTAGCTCAGCATTAGCTGCTATCTGAGGCAAATCTTAATTAACAGTCACATAGTTCTGCAGTGTTAATCCACGTGACGGCCCCCTCGTGCACAGGTCTGCTTTCATTCATTAAAATAAGTGGTGTAATAGATGGAGCCGGCCCTTATTAGCTGAAGCAGTGCAGCGAGCCTCTAGCAACACTCCACATTTGCAAAAAGGTTTTACATTTTGTAACCTTTTCTGATTTTAATTTAAAATTCATCTCTACAAGGAAAAACTTTTACTTTTTTCTGTAGCAAAGTAAAAGGTTATTTTATTATTATGTAACACGCTGGTCTCGGTTTACTCTTAACCTCTCCTCACCCTGTAGTTACTCTTGCTGCTTGTGTCAAACTTTACATGATCTTGTGGTTTGTGTGTAGTTTGCAGTCCCAGTGTAGCAGATGTACAACAGCAGAGTTGGCAGTAATGTTTAAAGAATGAGTCCAAATAGTCTCACTCACTAAATTAAAGCAGACTTCTCATTTAAAGTCAATAAAAGTGGATACTGTTTTACACAATGTTTTTCTATATCGCCAGCTGATCTTTCAATGTGTCCAACTCTTCTTTCTAAAAGTAAAATACCTGTAAATCTAAGACACAACAACCTGTTTTGTTTTTATTGTGGCTAGAGTCTGTTTCACCTTAAATCTACATGTTCTTGCTTTTGAATGATTGTATTTCCCTCGGTACAGACGGTATTTTGATAAATTTGTTGTTATTTGGTCCGTTAATTAATATCATTTCTGACACTGTAGAAGAACAGGTGTCATTAGGGATGGTCTGAGAGCTGTTATTTACCGTATTTTCCAAACTATAAGCTGCTACTTTTTTCTTTGAACTTAAACACCGGTGTGGCTCAGTGTCGGCGGCACGAAGCTCTTTAGCTTTTTACAAGCTAGCAAGCTCCGTGCCGTCGATACATTTAGCGTCGTCACATCAGACCCGGTCAGAGTGGACCACATGAAACTGTTTGAATAGATGCAATAGCGGCTTATAGACAGGTGCACTCAATAGTCTGGAAAATACGGTGTTTATTGATTTTAGTTAGCGCTGTCAAACGATTAAAATTTTTAATCAGATTAATCACAGGGGCGCTTTGGATTAATTTTGATTAATCAAGATTAAATATCATTACTTTTTAATCTATTAATCACGTTTCATTTTGCATGAGGGTGGTTTGTCACAAACTGGGTGATATGTTAGCCGAAGTGCTAGCAGTATGTGCTGATGTATGCTTCGTTTTAATATGGTATTTTAAGCTGAAAGGGCTTCGGTGAAAAGAAAACTTCTTCCTGCAGAGTGCAACTATTCTGTCTTGATTTTTTTGTATTCACACTTCCTATAGAGAGGACCAATGTGCTATTTAGCATCTTCCATGTTTATTGGTTGGTTCTGCTTCCTGTCACCACAGGATTAACTTCCTATTGGTGCAGGTGTGACTCCACTTGGACAAACTGCCTGAAATGCAGAGACGTTCAGAGTCATTCTGTACTGCAGATGGATTAACTGCATTAAAATTGTTAATCAGATTAATCATGATGATGGATTAATCTGCATTCATTTTGACAGCCCTAATTTTAATATATTGATTCATCTGTTCGATCCATAGACTTCTTATAAAAAATGGATGAATCCAGGAGTTTGACATTTGAATGTGGCCATGTTGTTTTTTCTGAACCAGAAGTGACCATATTTGGACATGAAGGGAGACGAGAGGAGGCGGTTCTGACCACTGATGATGAAATGATTTACAGATGGACCACCAGATCAGATGTAGCAGAAACCCCTGAGTGAGTTTTCTGACTTGATAATTTCACTTTTATTATTGTTTAGCATCATCACTTGTGGCCACAGTGGTGCTGTTCAGTAACATGTGCTTGCTATTAGCTGGTTCAGTTTACCTCAGCTTCTCCTCTTGTCCTCACTGTGCTTAATTAAAGTCAGAATAATGAGAAACGCTATTTTCTTGAACTCAGTGATGAAAGCTAATGGGTATTTAATCATGTAAATGTGAGTTTATACCACTTCAGTCAGTTATCACCCTGTTTGGGAGAACATGTTATTTTTTTCCCTTTGTGCATCAGGTGTCTCTGAATCCAGCTTTTCATTTATTCATTTATTAGGCACAGCTGGGATGCAGACAGATGGCACTTCAGACAGCAGACCTTCATCAGTCTGACTAGAGAGGCCATGAGCACCGGAGCTCTGTATTATTGTGAATACCACTCACGAGTGTTTTTAACGGTACACCGACAAAATGTCAGCAGTTGCTCTATTACAAAAATAATGCATCAGAAAGTGTTATTAGTGCATTACTTTTGTACAGCACATGTCCAGTGATGGATGATGTAGTTTTATCCATCAAACTCGGGGCTGTAAGCGAGATTCTAGTCGCACTCAAAATTTTTGTTTTATTTGGATGTATTTTTCTGTAAATCTGTGTTTTTTTTTCAGCTTGAGGAAAACATCCACGTCTACATGCTCAGCGCCTCTCCCTGCTTTTGTGCAGAAAAGTCACGTTGAGTTTGCAAGGTCTCCCTCTTACAGCCATAGCGAGGGTCCTTGGTCGTCAGTCCTCGGTGTTGCAGGCGGACGGTGAATCATTTCATACCGATCAGTGAAGGAAGAAAATTCCTTCACATTTTATATTTCCCAATTAGTTGAGTGGGTCTGAATTCAGTTTAAAAGTGTTATAGATTGATCTGTTTTAGGTCTTTTGTACAACATGGGGAAAAAAATGTCGGCTGTGTTTGTGGTTTGTAACAAGACCTCAGTGCTTGTTGCAGTCACGATCATCCAGCTGTTCAACATTAGAGGGGATGAAATAATCCTAATTTAATTTAAATAAATACAACACTGAAACATTTTTCTTCATTTTAATCCCCAGGTCTGCACAATGCTTTGTTGCAGTATAGTGATGGTGAACTCACCTCAGACATCTTGTGTCCTCTGTAGTGAGACTTGGAGCACTGCAGCAGCTGGGCTGCCAGGTTGCAGTCTTTTCTGTACAGATCCTGTAAAAGGCAGAAAGATTCTCTTCAGTCACTAAACTTGTATTTTTTAACAGCCTGATGGTTCATGTGAGCATCTGAAGGAGGAGTCTCAAATCCACCTGGAATGAAAAGTGTCTTTTTAATCCTTTTAGATCACATCACCGATGGACTGTTCACTTTATAGTTAGATATGGTGTTTTGTTGTGTTTCACTGGTCCAATCAAATCGCTCCAAATGTTTTGTTGCTATATATCCTGATTATGCTTGAAATATGTCACGATACAGAACTCTTACAGTGCTGTTTCAGGGCAACTTTAACATCAATAATACATCTAAATATAACATTTAGTATTAACAGAATAAGAAGCCTGATATGGTTTCATCAATTATAGGAAATGTACATGTATATATTCATCTGGAACTATTACCGTATTTTCCGGACTATAAGCTGCTACTTTTTTCCGACGCTTTGAACTTAAACACTGGTGTTTCTCATGTATCGGCGGCATGAAGCTCGTTAGCATTTTACAAGCTAGCAAGCTCCGTGCCACCGATACATTTAGCATCGTCACATCAGACCCGGTCAGAGTGGACCACATGAAACTGTTGGAATAAATTCAATAGCAGCTTATAGACAGGTGCACTCAATAGTCTGGAAAATACAGTACTTATTCTCTTGAAATACTGAAATAACTACAACTACTGGATGAAGCACATTATTGATTCAGTAGCCGATTGAATTAAAGGAACAAATTCCTCCACTGAAGCTGGTAGAGTTGAATTAAAACACAAATGATATGTTTTACTTTGGCTGCATTATATCACTGGGTTGACATTAGAGGTTTGCAGCATCTTAATAACACCACTGAACTTTTTATATTGGTTACATACCTCCTATCTGCCCGCTGCAGACTGCTAATTTTATTAGAGTTGTCCGAGACAGCGCATCCACTTATCTGCACCTTACAGCCCAGGAAGCAAGCGCAGCATTATTTATCGCTCCCCCTGCGCCTTCCCTCTGAAATAGCTGGTTTTCAGATTTTCGAAGGTCTCTTGGTGGAGCAGATGCTCGATTTAGTTGTTTTCTGTATTTCATTTGTGTGGGTGGTTAACAGGTTTAGATGACTTCCTCTTCCTCTGCATTCATCCACTTATCAAGGTCAGTTCTCGCTGCACTTTAGCCTCCGTGCACCGCTGTAACAGCACATCTCAGACTATAACATCAAAGCCCTGGATTTGACAGTTTTAACCAGTTAACAGTGACTGCTTTTTGAATGACTTCATTTCGTTACAGTTTGTCTATTGGGGACATCTGGACTCCCTGTGGCTTCAGAAAATGGTTCAATTAGACCTTTGAGACCTTGGTGGTGTCCTAGTTAACGTACGCTGTGTGGTGTGTTTCTCCAGAGAGTGTCGGTCGCAGCTTTGTTGTTCCAGATGATGGTGAACCAGTTTTTGTGAGGTCTTGACATAGTGTGAGAACAGAGTAATGGCTGCGTCCTGTGGGTTTTGTACAATACACACTAGGTGTTAATAGGGACTATGTGACAGGGGGCTCCAGGGCTCGGACAAAAAACCTCCCATCATGTCTATTTACAAGTAATATCCAGACTAAAAGTGACATAAAAAGGTGTGAGAGTGTTATGTGTTTCCTGATGGTAAGTAATTTCTTTTGTATCTTTGTGGTCATTTCATTTATGATCGTTTATGACATTTATTTTTTGTAGTTTTTGTTGTGGTTTGACCTTGTGTTTTCTGCCTGATTTTATTATCTCATTTGATTACTGTATTTTCCAGACTATAAGCTGCTACTTTTTTCCGACGCTTTGAACTTAAACACCGCTGTGGCTCATGTATCGGCGGCACGAAGCTCATTAGCTTTTTACAAGCTAGCAAGCTCCGTGCCGCCGATGCATTTAGCATCGTCACATCAGACCCGGTCAGAGTGGACCACATGAAACTGTTCCAATAAATTCAAAAGCGGCTTGTAGACAGCTGCGCTCAATAGTCCGGATAATACGGTAGTTTTCCACATTAGATGGTCATTAACATTTCAGTTTTTGAAGCCAGATGATATCTGGATAAGCTAATTGTTTATTATTGGATCTCCATTAGTCTTTACCATGGTAAAGAGTTTTCTTCCTGGGGTCCAAGCAAATGCAGTATAAAATATGACATTATAATACATGTTACATGAAAACAAATAGACTATATAGCACTATATCCCTGTGGAGTTCTTGAACACCACAGGGATACATATCATTTCAGAAAGTACAACATTCACAGTGCATAAGAGTCATAAATAAGATTCATCTTAGCCTAAGAAATTGTCATTAATGCATAATACTGAGCAGTGAGGGGGTGGGTGTAATGGGCAGGTCTATGAAACCAGTCCTGTAATTCAAACAAGCCACACCCACAGATGTACCTCTGATTTATTTACTGTATTTTCCAGACTATTGAGTGCACCTGTCTATAAGCAGCTATTGAATTTATTCCAACAGTTTCATGTGGTCCACTCTGACCGGGTCTGATGTGATGAGGCTAAATGTATCAGTGGCACGGAGCTTTCTAGCTTGTAAAAAGCCAACAAGCTTCGTGCCACCGATACATGAGAAACATCGGTGTTTAAGCCGCAGGGTTCAAAGCGTCAGAAAAAAGTAGCGGCTTATAGTCCGGATAATACGGTTCTTAGGTTTGATGCACCAACAGGACAATGAAAGGAAGAAGCAACTTTTGCTGATGACGTCAAAATAACATGTAGAAAAAAATGTAGTGAACAATTTTTCAATGGAAATCCATTGGGGACGAATTTTTCTGGATTCTTTGGCTCCTCCTATGGACAGTATGGAAGACGCTCACATGGTGTCATCGATTGGTTTGTGGACTCACATTTTGAAGCAGTTTGGCGTTTGAATGTCGCCTTGTTTGTTTTTTGGAGCCAGAAGTGACCATATATGGATATGAAGGGATGAGTAAAGAGGCGGGTCTGACCCTTAAACCCGAGGACACTGTTCAACGAGACTTGAGTTAATCAGTGAATGACTCTAAAACCACGTGTAAATCAAACTACCCACCCATTTATTTCAGGTTGAATGTACAGTGTACACAGCACGATGCTTATTGTTTCACATCGGGTTTCAGAGATGACACATTTGTCGACTTTTTGTTTCGTCTTTGTTCTAAGTTGAAAATCTGAAACTTTCGAAGGATTGCCTTTACTGCTGCCTGTGATGGGACACATCCTGCTCTCACTCCAGATGAACCCTGCTCCTTGCTGGATCTTGGAGGATTGTCAAAATGCTCTATAGCTCAGAGAGTGCTAAAAAAAAAAACTGGATATAGAGGAAAGAGGAAAAAAATCCAACCGTACCTAAAGCCCCAAACTAAGAAAACCAGTAAAATCACTTCAAAGAAAGTGAGGTGCCAGATTGCCACATGCCCTTAAGCTCAGATCCTCGCGGTCCCGGCTCCAACTTCTGGCAGCCCCGAGGATGCCCATTGATTTCAGTATAATCACTATAAAACACCCAGTGGCTTAGAGTTAATTCCTTTATCTGCTGTGACACCTTGAAGCGCAAATATCCAGGATGTTGCAGACATACAGTAAGTATGACTTTTACCAGGAGTGGGTTAATAGAGAAGTCTGACGACGGGACAGGAGGCGTTGTTTCTCTGAGGAAAAACAGCTTTAGGAAGACTCATCACTCTCGCCTCCAGAAACCAACTGTTGTTCCTGAGCTAACAAAGCTGAATTTCAGAGCTAACAAGGAAAGCAGCTAAACCTCGTATCTTCCTACCCATGGGTGCCCTTGGTTACTGCCACAGACTGTGTATAGAAGAGGCCAAGCTTATGTGATGTCACCCATTAGTTTGTGGACTTTGTTTGGTATTTGAGCGTGGTCATATTGGTTTTTTTAAGTGACCATATTTGGAAATGTGAGGAGGCGGGTCTGACTCTTGAACCTGAAGACACTGTCCAATGAGGATGAGACAGGAGTTCACCGGTGAATTAGTCTCAAAACCACCTGTAAATCACTGGTAACCAAACCTGTCAATCAAACTAACCACGCCCCTAAATCTACATAAGGATTACCGTATTTTCCGGACTATTGAGCGCTCCTGTCTATAAGCTGCTATTGAATTTATTGGAACAGTTTCATGTGGTCCACTCTGACCGGGTCTGATGTGACGACGCTAAATGTATCATATCTTGTAAAAAGCCAACGAGCTTCATGCCGCTGATACATGAGAAACGCCGATGTTTAAGTTCAAAGCGTCAGAAAAAAGTAGCAGCTTATAGTCCGGGAAATACGGTAATTATTTTTAGCTGGACCATCACATCATTGAGAAAAAGACTTGACTTTAGCTAATGACACCAGAATAACTTGTGGAAAAGTGAGTATTTCATGATTGAAAATGACTATTTTTGAACTGGTGTTTTTGCAGCCAGCATCTAGTGGCCACTGGTGGTACTGCACTTATTAACAGCTCCACATCAGCTTAACTTTTGAGACTTGCTGTGCCTCCTTCAATGTACAGTTCACGTTACGTTTCACTCAATAAAAGCTCATATAGCAAACAAAAAAGTTACATTAACCTTGCTTCACAATATTGTAGCAGACAAGAGAGCTTTGAGTACTCACATTGTCCTCTCTGAGTTTATTAATGGTGATCTTGGCCTCCATGAGATGGTTGTTGAGAACAATGATTTCCCGGCTGAGGGCTCTCTTCTCCTCTTCATGGTGCTGGGACTGCAGAGGGAGAATTGACAAGGTAGAAATTAGTACAAAAGAGAAACCATCGAGTGAATGGAGAGTTAGAGTAGAGGATAAGATGAGAGGCAGGACGGGTTGGAGGAAAGAGTTGAGATAATGAGAAAGTTGGAGGAGCAACAGAGGAAAAATAAGATGATAGAAGAGGGCAAGAGAAATGAGAGGAAGATAGCCGTAAGTCAGTATCGGTCTGAAGCTGGTGCCAGCAGCAGGTCTTAATTAAAGGAAGATTACACTTGCCAGAGCTCATATCATATCAATTACTCTGGAAGTAAGAGGGAGAGGAGAGGTGGAGGGAGAAGGAAGGCTGGAAAATAAGAGAGTGAAGAAGACAAATGAGACACACGATCTATTTTCAGTGATTACTGTCAAAGAAATACAAAATGATTCTGCTGGGGAGACATTTTAGTCCCGCTAACAGTGGAGACGTCTGCCGGTCTGTCTGTCTGATCATCTCCACAACTACTGGTCACTTTGATCTGCAGTTTGCCGCAGACACTCATGGGTGATTTTGGTGGATTGACCTTTTTACATGAACACACAAAACATAAAAATGGAAGCAGCCTGCTGTGAATGCTCCTCAGAGGATAAACTGTTCAAATGTGAGCACAACTGGGGCTTTTATTTTGCCCTGACCTGAAGTCCTAAATGTCAGCTTCACAAATAAGATATATTATAACCTAACAGAGACTATTATGAAATTAGCTGAGGACATTCATGGTCCCTAAGCAGCAATAAAATCTAATTTTAATGGCATCGCAGACTGAAGCTGAAGCAGATTTTATAAAGTGGTCTCTGTTACATGCCTCCTCCTGCTGGGAAACACATGTGAGGATGCTCTGTGTTTGATGGTTTTGTTTGATGGTCTGTTTCTCTCTCCAGGTGTGCTGAGTGCCAACCACAGACATTTTGAAGCCAGGAGTTTGGCATTTCAACGTCGCCATATTGGTTGTTTGGAGCCAGAAGTGACCATATTTGGATATGATGGGAGGAGTGAGGAGGCGGGTCTGACTCTGGAATCCAAGGACACTGACCAATGTGGATTAGGCTGGAGTTCACTGGCCTACAAACCACATGTCAATCAAACTAACCACTCCCCTAAATCTTCCCCTTTTGAAGCCTGATATCTACTTAATGATGGAATGATTTCCAGATGAATCACCAGATCACTGAGAAGAAGAATTCATTCAAGATTATGGAATTAGGATCAGGGGAATCCACCAGATCCTATGATCCTTTGTGGGTTGGTTTGAGCGGCTTCCTTATTTGTACCTTTTGACCAGAACATAATTTTTCTGTTTGAGGTTTTTTTGTTGTTGTTGTTTTGTGGTTACTAACTTGAATACCCTTCATTACATCAGATCTTTTTTTGTGTAGCGCCACCTTGGGGGCTGTAATGGCCTCATAGGCTACGGTCAGACTGCAGGCTAAAGTGACCCAAATCCGATTTTTTTGCCCCTATGCGACCTGTATCTGATCTCTTCATGACAGTCTGAACAACTCAGATCCGATTTTTTCAAACGTATCTCATCTTTTGCCATGCGACTTCTGTCTGAAAGGCCAGGTCACATTTATCCGACCTACACGTCACAATACGCGACAAACTCATGACAAAATCATTAAAGCCTCTTGCATCACTATCCCACCACTCCTGGCTGCGACCCTGCACTCATGCGTTTCTCTGAATGGTTGTTGCTGCCACGGCCAAAAACTGGGCTTTCTCCCTTTTCAACCTTCTTCTTAAAATCAGGTTGTAAATGTGCTTGCGTATCGTAAAATACACTACGCTGTTATCGTCCATGTTTACATCCACAAACACTGGCGTTATGTCCTCTTCTGCACATGTAGGACACTTTTGGGTCATATTAAAGTTCACACGAGAGATCACATACAAGTCAAATTTAATTGGAAATGTGAGCGAACTCGCCAAAAATCGGATCGGATTTCACAAAAAAAAATCTGAATTGATCATAAAGCCCTGCAGTCTGAATGTAGCCATAATCTGTTGGGTCAACCCAACTTGAATTGATATTTTGATTACATGTCTCCACAAGAATACCGTATTTTCCGGACTATTGTGCGCACCTGTCTATAAGCCGCTACTGAATTTAAAACAGTTTCATGTGGTCCACTCTGACCGGGTCTGATGTGACGAGGCTAAATGTATTGGTGCCACGGAGCTTGCTAGCTTGTAAAAAGCTAACGAGCTTCGTGCCACCGATACATGAGAAACACCGGTGTTTAAGTTCAAAGCATCGGAAAAAAGTAGCGCCTTATAGTCCGGAAAATACGGTAATTTATATCCAGTGGTAGCATTGTGGGGCATTACAGGAATTAATGTGCTCTTTATTTAAGTATTGAGGTCAGATGGGAATGTAGCACAGAGTATCTTTTTGTTGCTTAACCTCATCCAAACCTTACAATTTCAAAAAAATGTTTAAATTGTGCTCTTTACACATGAGAACCTGAATGTCTTAATAAAAAGATATTGTCATAACTTACTGTCAGATTGTTGTCTGGCACCAGAAAGTAAGATTATGTATCCATCGTGAGTTTAATGGTGCAGCCCAACATGTTTATGACACGTAATTAACCTTGCAGCTTGTCGGGGCGGGTAGAGGAATCTGATGGCTAACAAATGATGTTAATTTTTTTCCCCGTGTCTCCCTCTGTCACACCCAGTAGTAATCATGAAACCTGCCACACAGCACCAGCTGACAAATGATACACTCGCTTGACCTCCCACCCTCCTCTCTTCTAACCCCTCAACGCTGGTGATTGTTTTGAAATACACGGGTGCTGAGCCAATCTAATAGGTGGCAATTAATGTCAGTTTAAGCAATAGAGCCGCATTGATATTCAAATCCAATTCTGTTACTGTTTCATTAATCAGCTGTCGAGACATGCAGCTCCCTCTCTACAGCTCATTTACTCCGGGTTTGACTTATTTCTCGTTTTCTGCGATGCTGACTACGCAGATGACAACATTAGGGCACCTCACCGCTCAAATAATTGTAATGTGTTGCTGTTCTTTCTCTGATGTTTTATTGGCAATTTCTCACTCGCCTTTTAAATACAACTCCAAAAAGTGTGTGTGTGTTCTTTTAGTTTAAGGGATGTCATCAGCACTGCACAACAACCTGTAGCCTTGTGTTAAGATAGTTACTTATTCACACATTCATCACACACAGGGCAGCATTAGTATTCATTCTGAGTTGGTATCCACCTGGTGAAAGTTCAATAGTCACACTGCTTTCACTTTTGCTTTAGTCTCCAACAACTCCTGAGGGAAATATCTGTTTAGCTGCTTAATGTGCCACTGTGTTCAGGAGCTAGCTGATGGTCAGGAAGTGTATGATGGGTTCTGTCAGAGGCCTTCACAACAGCTGCCTGCTGCTTTTGAAAATTATGATGATCAGAGCGAGACAAAACACTAAAACTCCCGGGACAGCCGTATAGTCAGGTGGTTATTCTGTGGAGTTTTATCACTGAAACAAGCGGTTTCACATCCATTTGATCTGACTGGTATTATAAAAATATTGATTCTTGATTACATAGCGCTGTCTGGGGGGGGATTCGCGGGAGGAGATCACTGCCGGGGGAGGGGGTGTCGCCTGGGGCGCCATCTGACCTAGGGCCGGGCCTGAGTATAGCATAGTTTGTTTGTTTTTTTTATTTTTAATGACATGCTATACGATGACGTAGTTTGATGATTTTCAACATACTTTACAATGATGTTTTTTGTGATGTTTGTTGACATGCTATACTATAACTTATTAATGATTATGAATGACATACTATCATGTGACTTTGACTTTGACTATGACATGTTTTTAATCATTTTCAACAACGAACTACATCATGATGTTTTTGACGATTTCTTACGACATAGTATGACATTTTTATGATATTTTGGACAACATACTATAGTATGACTTTTATTATATTTTGGACGACATACTATAGTATGACACTTTTATGATATTTTGGATGACATACTATGGTATGACTTTTTTATGACATTTTGGACGACATACTATAGTATGACATTTTTTAATGATTTTGGACAACATACTATAGTATGACTTTTTTATGATATTTTGGACGACATACTATAGTATGACTTTTATTATATTTTGGACGACATACTATAGTATGACACTTTTATGATATTTTGGACGACATACTATAGTATGACATTTTTATGATATTTTGGACGACATACTATAGTATGACATTTTTATGATATTTTGGACGACATACTACAGGATGACATTTTTTCATGATTTTAGACGACATACTATAGTATGACTTTTTTGTGTATCGTGCTTCTTCGCAGTCCTCGTTAGTATAGTGGACAGTATCTCCGCCTGTCACGTGGAAGACCGGGGTTCGATTCCCCGACGGGGAGAAAGTGCTTTCGATGGCAGCTGTGATGACATCCTATACTCCAACCTTTCTTCATGATATTTTGGACGACATACTATACTATGACATTTTTATGATATTTTGGATGACATACTATGGTATGACTTTTTTATGACATTTTGGACGACATACTATAGTATGACATTTTTTAATGATTTTGGACGACATACTATAGTATGACTTTTTTATGATATTTTGGACGACATACTATGGTATG
>OOFC01016196.1:0-22187 GCA_900323345.1 Pseudochromis fuscus | reverse complement strand
GTTGGCCTCGGTGGCTTCATCCAGCTCCCGCTGCAGCTTCCTTCGAGCGGCTGTAGCGCGCTGAGACTCCTCCTCCGACTCCTCCAGCTGCCGCTTCAGCTGCTTCAGGCGAGTATTTGACTTCTCCGCCTGCGGTATGGGAATAACTTTTTACCACACCACACCATGAAAACCACACAGATGAAACGTATTACATGCAAACAATGAAGTATTTCACCTGGTCTTTGTACTGCTCTCCCTGTTTCCTTTCATCCTCCACCTGCATCATCAGGTCCTTGAGCTTCTTGTCCTTCTGGCGCAAACTCTTAGCACTTGCCTGCTTATCCCTGAGATGAGACAAACGGTACAACTGATGTAAATTTCAAAAAGTGAAAAAAGAAAGTTACAAAAAAATTAATGGAGCAGTGGTTTCTGTTTTAAGCCAAACATGAATGTAGACTGAAAACAGACAGAGAGACAAACCAACACAGAGGAAAACACAACCTAATAATAATGAATGGTAATAATGACGATGCTGAGACATTTTCTAAAGCATCTGTTTTAAACTGATTAAAGTTCATTGTGTCTGAAATGAAACCACCCAACAAGAAACTTCAGACATGTGCTTTGTGTGTTTCTTCGTCCCTGACCTGCTCTCCTGCTCCAGCTGCTCCTCCAGCTGTGCCACCTTAGCCTCCAAGGCAGTGATGGAGGACTTGAACTTGGATTTGACCTGGTTCTCCATCTCCTGGAGCTTTGCCTTCAGCTCCTTGTTCTGACGCTCCATCTGCTGCCGAGCGCTCTCGTTCTTCTGGGAGGTGCTGCGCTCCGTCTGCAGCTCATTGGTCAGCTGATCCACCTGTAGATGGACAGAGAGAGCGATCAGGCCTCTGCAGTTTACTACTTCCTGCCTCGTGTTAGTGCCACGGTCTTGTCACCTGCTGCGTGCTCTTCCTCAGCCTGTCGTTGAGGATCTCCATGTTGCTCTGCTCCTCCTCCAGCTCCTCCTCCAGCTGGCTGATCTTCGCTTCCAGGCGACGCTTCTCATCTGCCAAGGCTGACCTGAGCACAGGGACCACAGCAGGAGTTACCACCATCATTTTTCCTCTTTGTTCACATCACAAGCAACAGCGTGACCTCTCCACTCACTTTCCAGAGGAGTTGCTCGCCAGTTCGTCGGACAGTTCGTCTCTTTCGGCTTCTGCCTGCTTCCGCGCCCTCTCAGCTGCAGCCAGTTCCTACAAACAGATTGGAGATGACATCCAGTATTTTCAAGCCTCCGCTCTCAGAAAAGCTGTTGCCTTGTTAGGAACCTGCAGCGTTACCTCCTGTAGTTGCATGAGCTCAGCCTCCAGACTCTTAGCCTTCTTCTCGCTCTCCTTCGCGGTGGTCAGCACCTCCTCCCGGGCGGCACGAGCATCATCCAGCTCCCTCTGGTAGTCCTTCATCTGGGCCTGGAGGGATGAAGAGAAACAGAAATACAGATAAAGAGAAAAGACATCAGAAAGTGAAATATTTAGAGAATATTAACAGTACTTGGGCCTGAACTTTAACCAGATCATTAATCTATTCTTAGAAATTTTCCTTTAAAGTTACAATTACTACCAACTCTGGTTTCTTTGAGTATTTCATTTTGTCACCTACATGTTATATCAGACAAATAAACTGACATTTATACACAATACGGATATTCTGTTGCTTAAGAAAAACAATTTTGGGATATTCTGCAAAGTTCAAGCCTCCAACAAGGCACATACTTAAAATTATTACAGAAAATAAGCATATTCCCCTGAAGAACTGAAATAAAGTGTTACAGTCAGTGTTTCTGTGCCTTCACTCTCACCTGGAGCTTACGGAGCTGCTTGATGGCCTCTTCTCGTCCCTTATTGGCCGTCTCGATCTGTCCCTCCAGATCTTTCATGTCTGTCTCCAGCTTCTTCTTGGCTGCTGCTGCCGAGGCTCTCTGTTTACGTTCGTCCTCCAACTCCGTCTCCAGCTCACGGACCTGCAGTCATCGTGCATTGTTGCTAATATTACTGATTCTGCCTGTATGACCTTCTCTGATGGTGAATCAGATCATATGATGGAGGATAAAGGTTTTTTTTTTTTTAATGCTTCTTTACCTGCTTGACCAGCTGCCTCTTCTTCTCCTCTCCCATCTCATCTCGTCCCTGCAGGTCTCGTTCAAACTGGGCCTTCAGCGCCTGCATGTTGACCTCCAGACGCAGCTTGGCGTCCTCAGCCGCCTGCAGCTCGTCCTCCAGCTCCTCCAGCTGGGTCTTCATCTCCTCCACCTGGGCCTCCAAGCCTCGTTTGGACTTCTCCAGCTCGTGGACCTTGCACCAAACATATTATCAAATTAATGGCAATGCTCTATTTATTGTAAAAAAGATACTTGTGAATCCTTTGACTGGTCTAAAGTGTGTTTCAGCACTAACATTTTTTCCCACGTCATCCTTGGAGCTGATCAGATCCTCCATCTCCGCCCTCAGGGCCTTGTTGGCTCTCTCCAGCTCCTCTCTGGAGTCCTGGGCTTCGTCCAGAGCCCTCGCCAAGGACAGAGCCTTGGTTTCCTTGTCTCTGGCCTCGGCTTCAGCACGGTCCCTCTCATCTGCATATTTACTGGAGATACTCTTCTCCTCAGCCAGCATCTGGAGGTCAGGATGACAAATCATCATAGATCAGTGGATACAGACTATTGACATGCTGGACCTCGTTTTTGAAAAGTCACACACTGATATAACTGTAACAATAATCTGATATGACTGACCTGGTCAAACTTCTTCTGCTTCTTCTCCAGGTTGGACACGTTCTGCCTCTGGTTGTCCAGGTCCATCAGTGTGTCCTCCAGCTCCTGCTGTAGACGGTTCTTGGTCTTCTCCAGCTTGTCGTACGCTGAGGCTTTCTCCTCAAACTGAGTGTTGGCTGCCTCCAGGTCTCTCTGCAGACGCTTCTTCCCTTCCTCCAACAGCTCAATGTTTCCTGACATTTCATCCAGCTTCTTCTTTGCGTCTGACAGCTGCGCACAGACCAAAACTGTGAGGAATCCTGCTTTCATGTTATTTTGCAGTTTTTTTTCACCTGTTCAACTTCTTTTCATCTTTAAAAAAAATTGCATGTGATAGCTTGACCCCCGACCTGGATGTTGAGAGTGGACACATGTCTCTCCACATTCCTCTTGGCCTCCATCTCCTCTTCAAGCTGCTCCTGCAAGCTGTTCTTGTCGTCCTCTGCTTGTCGGAGCTTCGTAGAGAACTGCAGTTTCTGACGTGTCTCCTCAGCGAGCAGCTCCTGTAGCAGCAAACACCAGTTCAACGGTCAAAGCTTTAATTCTGATTGTTTCTGATATTTACCTGCCACCGGACAAGGTTACATATGGACTGTTTTGAGATTATACAGTAGTTTAGTGCTAAAATGTCAGCCACCTGCGAGTCTTGGAGTTGGGAGGTAAGACTGGAAACATCTTTGTTCAGTTTGATGTTCTTGCCCTCTGCTTCATTCAGTAGGTTTGTGACACTCTCCAGTTCAACCTGTGCAGACACAAACACATTTCTGTGACTCATATTTTCATCATATTTGTGTGGAATTCTTTTCAAATTACCACTTTTATTTATAAAGCAGATTATTGATGTGACAACTGAGGGGGATTTACAGTGATCTTTGAGCAGCGCTCTCCCAGCTCCGCCTTCTGCTTCTCGCTGTCGGTGAAGCGCGACTGGAGATCTGCCACCTGACCCTCCAACTTCTTCCTCTTGTGCTCGCCGTCTTGTTTGGCCTGAGCCAGCGAGCGCACCTCCATGGTCAGCTCGGACGTTTCCTTCTCCAGAGCTTGTTTGGCCTTCTCCAGGTTTGACTTCACCTGAGCAGAGGAGACAAAGAAATGCATAAATATACCATAGAAGAAAAAGAGAAAAACCTTACAGAACTAAACTCAGTATAAAATACTGCAGTCCTACTCGTTTGGACTGCTCCAGCTGCTCAGTGAGCTCCTCCACAGCCTGGGTGTGTTTCTGTCTCATCTCTTGTATCTGAGCCTCGTGGGTCCGGTTCTCGTCATCCATGGCTCTCTTCAGCAGGGTCACCTCCTGCTCACGTTTGGCTCTGCAGGAATATGGATGGATGCATGCAGGTCATTTTTTATATTTGTCATATTTTCACCTCAGTTTGTTGCAGTCAGTCATATTCATTCATTTCTGTAAAATTAATTGCAGGAGGATAGCATCATAAAATTCATTTGTAATCCATGTTTATAGTGAGTGAGACAGACCTTAGTTCCTGCTGTGTGGCAGTGGTGTCCAGGGTGTCTTCTAGCTCAGACTTCAGGGCTTCCAGCTCCTCTCCGAGGTCTCTTTTGATCTTCTCTGCTTTGTTCCTGGCCGCCCGCTCAGAGTCGAGGTCCTCCTGCAGGTCGGAGATGTGTCCCTCCAGCTCTCTGATCTTCTTCAGAGCATTGTTTTTTTGGGCTGTCTCATCTTCTAACCTGAGAGGAAGAAAAGTGCATGAAAGGCACTCGTTAGCTTGATAAAAATATAAGAAACATGTATGAAAAGTAAATCTGAAATTGGTCCATCAGAGTATTTGCTCAGGAGATAAATAGTGTCACAGTCCATAAAGTTGGACTTTACCTGGCCAAGGCATTCTGTAGCTCCTCCTCCTTCTTGGCGAGCTGAGCTTTGAGGTCAGCGATCTGGGCCTGCAGGTCGGCTGTCTGCTCTTGTAGGTCATTGGACTCAGCCTCCAACTTACGCTTAGCCTTATCCAGCTCCTGTCGACCCTTTTCTTCTTTCTTCAGGCGGACTAGTAGAGGAGAGGAATATCAGAAATCCATGTTTTCCCAAAGTGTGAGCCCAGCTGCGATTGTGATATTTGGGGAATGCTTAAAAGAGGATTACCTTCCAACTCAGAGATCATGGACTCGTGTTTATTTTTCAGCTTAGTGAGGTTCTTAGATTTCTCTTCTTCCTCGGCCAGGTTGGTACTGAAGTCGGCAATTCTCTCCTCCATCAGCTTCCGCTCCTACAAAAAAATCACAAAGCAGGTCATCCACTTGTAAAATTTCTGCAGAAATATACTGCAGAAATATTTTTCCAGTACTTACTTTCAGCAGTTTGTTGTTCTGGTCCTCCATTACCAGAATGTCATCCTCCAACTTTTTGATCTTTCCATCACAAGTAACCTTCTCCAGCTGCAGCTTCTGACGGGCGTCTTCCTCCTCTTCCAGATGTTCCTCCAATTCCTACATAAAAAAACCCCTAAACCTTCAATTTCTGCTGCGATTTGATTAAAACAACGACATTTAGGAAATAAGAAAGTGATGCACACACCTGCATCTGCTGTTGCATCTTCTTCTTGTCCACCAGCAGAGCCTGGGCACGTTCTTCCTCTTCATCCAGCCTCGCCTCCATCTCGTGGAGGATCTCCTCCAGCTCCTGCTTCTTAGCCGCCAGTCGGACCCTCATCTCCTCGGCCTCTGCGTACAGCTCTGTCTCCGCCTGCAGCTGCTCCTGCAGTGCGTTCCTCTCCTCTAAAACCTGGAGAACACAAGCAGAAGGAGATTGGCCCCGGCTCCATTATCAGCAGAGTGCTGTATTCTTCTTGGCTCACTTTAATTTTTGTACTCAGTCACTACTGGATAGGACGGATAGTTTCACATGGGTGTTTTAAGAATAGTTTTAAGAATAGGTTTGAGTTAATCTTTTACCGATGTGTGTTTCAAGGAGATTTCTTTCAGTTCTGACTCGAACTTTGTAGCAACTTCTTTGGCTTTGTTCAGCTCTTCCTCCTTCAGACTCATCTCCTCCTCCTGTCGGGTCACTTGCAGCAGAGGCTTGACCTGTAGTTCAGAAAGGTAGGTACTGTCATCTTGGTAAAGGGAATGGTTGGAATAAAATGTTTCCTTTAGTTCTGGATTTGAAGAATGTAATCTATGTAGAAAATAAAATACAAAAATAGGCAGATAGAGCTGTGATACGGTTGTATGTAGCGTAATGAGCTGACCTTTGTGAAGAGCCTCCACCACTGCCAGTTCCTGAGTTTGAGGTAGGCAGCACAGTTCCTCTGGATCACTTTCATGGCTGTCAGCTGCTGTTGCCTCTTTGCAAATGCCCTTTAAAAGTGCAGCAGGAGAACCAATATATCACGTATGCTTCATGTACAGTTTTCTAATTTATGGCAATAAAGAGAGCAGTAACATTGTAGTTATGAAATCCTCCCTCTCTACAGTTGGATAAATACTCTCTAAAAGACTGGAGGAGCTGAACCAGTGAGGAGTGTAATGCACTGCAGACAGCTTAATCTGTTAGAGGGTGAGGTTTGTATATGAGGAGACTTGTATATTCTTACTTTCTGGCCAGGAAGCCTCGAGCCTGGGCCTGGAAAGCGATAATGATCACAGTGATCTTCAAATCTCTCTCCTCCTCCAGCTGGGCCAGCACTCCTGTGCGGAAGAAGATTTTACTCTGTCCAATCCTGTACAGGTTGGGATCCAAGTCCAGGTGCTTGATCTACACCGAGAGGAGAAAAAGATGAAGTATGACTGCTCACATGACATATGGGTACCGAAAATAAATGCCCTTTTTATGAGCATGCTTGGTCCTTTTGTGCCTTACCATGAGGCAGCAGGCTTGTTTGCCATCCATGAAACCTTTGGGAATAGCATTAGCAGCCAGGATCTCATAACTGTGGGGAGACAGGGTGATGTTATACTTAATATGGTGAGAAATGGGTGCAAGAGCTTTAAAAACAGGACTAGAAATATGATGCACATGGTGCTGAACTCACCGCTGACGAAACTCCTGGAAGACGATCCTGTTGGGGAAACCCTGTCGACAGATTCTGATTCCCTCCAACACACCGTTACACCTCAGCTGCTCCAGGACCAGGTGAGCGTCCAGCTTCCCTGCCTGAGTGGAAAAGGAGTTTTATTACATCAGAGTGTATGAACTAAATACACATAAGCACATTCAAATGATGGCTGGTTAAGAGACACTCGTTTTCTTCACCCTCTTCTCGTGGTTCGGGATGATGCATCTGACGAAGTTGGGCTGGGTGTTGTGCAGTGTGGTCATGAGTTTTGCCAGAGACTCCTTGTAGAGTTGTCCCACCGTGCGGAACATTCCCTTCTTGGTCTTTGAGGCGCTCGGCATGGAGGTGTCGGTCATCTTGGCTATCGTGTCCAGACCCACCACTCTGTCCGCTGAAGCACACAACACAGACAGTGTGCAATCAGCTCAGGCTTAGGATTTCCATGGGAATGTTTTTTAAGGATATTAAAATATGGAATCTCTAAAATGAACTGGATGTTGCAGGATTTTCTTTGTAGGCTAATGAATCGAGATAAAAATCTGTGGAGCATGTGTATCTGTGTTTTCGGGTAAAGAAATGGAGATGCAAGTTTTTAATCTGGGGTCACTGCCTGAGAAATCTGCTCTGTGTTCATTTTCATTTTTTCCTCTGCCTTTCCCCGCAGCCCAATCGCAGAGACAGATGGTCTTCCAGAGTCTCGGTCTGTCAGAGTTTTTCCTTCTCACCAAGCAGCAGTGATTAGTTGTTCCTGAGAATACTGAGAACAGTGTAAGGCCTTGACCTCACTGTGTGAAGGGCCCTGAGATGATAAAACAACATAGAAATAAAACTGCATAAAAACACATCTTACAATCTTTCCACAGCTCTTGCACAAATTGGCTGGAGGAGTTGTTGAGCAGTGATGTGACGTTGTCATTCAGAGGGTCCATGTTCTTTGTCAGCCAGGCGGTGGCGTTGTAGTCGACCTAAAAACCAAACAGCATCAATGGTGTGTCAAAAATCATTGATAATATTTTAACCATTTTACCCAAATCACAGTTGAAAATGAGAAGTCTGATGATCCTCACACTCACCTTCCCAGCATAATGAAGAATAGAGAACTCTGTTTTGTCTTTAAGCTGTTTAGGTTTGGCGAATTTCATATGGTTCCCTTGTGTGTTCATGAGTTTCTCCACAAAGGAGATGTCTGTGGCTTTGGGGAACCAGCACTCTTCATCCAGCAGGGCCAGGATGCCAGGAGGGTTATTCTGCAGAGATTATACAGATAAGTTTGACCAAACAGAAGACACATCGCACTTAAACCACAAAAATATCTGCAAGGCAGAAGAGCTTATTCGGCTTAACCTTTGAGTCAAGTGGATTTGACTGACATTATACTTTCATTGTCTCATTATTACTGACCGGCCTCTCGATGAGCTCGATGCAGGGCTGCAGGTCCAGGCCGAAGTCGATGAAGTTCCACTCGATGCCCTCCCTCTGGTACTCCTCCTGCTCCAGGATGAACATGGTGTGGTTGAAGAGCTGCTGGAGCTTCTCGTTGGTGTAGTTGATGCACAGCTGCTCGAAGGAGTTGTCCTGAAGACACACATCACATCACAGTATTATATATTGTGTCTCTTCCACGCCGATTGTTTTCTATGGTGATCAACGTGTTTCTACCTCAAAGATCTCAAAGCCGGCAATGTCGAGGATTCCCAGGAAGGATGCTCCCTGGCGTTTGGTCTTATCCAGTGCTTTGTTGACTCTGGCCAGGATCCAGCGAAACAGTCGCTCAAATACAGCCTTAGCCAATGCTTCAGTAGCAAAGTCGGCCTAACAAATACACAAAGAGACGAGAGGATGATGTGGATTTAAACTGAGCTGGGTGACAGACACCAGAAATCTTCTTTAAATGCGGATCTTGTGCAGCTTTACACCTTGTAGTACCTGCTCTTTGGTCTGTGCTTTCTGCACCACCTCTCTGCCCACTTTGATACGAGGGGTGAGGATGGCTCGGGTGAAGTCCGTCACATTGATGCCCTGCAGGTGACACACCTTCTGTGCCGCTAGAGAGTCAAGAAGACAAGTACAGTTGGAGAAAGAAACAACACGTAATTTTCTGTTCTCATCACATTTGTTCACCGCTGTAAATAGAAAATAGTTACAGTGGATGTTTGATAAACACATGCTAATTGAGACTTTATGATAGCATGAAGTAGCGGCATCTAACCGGTGTTGTCAGGCATCGTGGCCTGCTCCTGGTTCCTCTCTTTCTTGAACTCAATGTTTCCCAGTTGCATGACAGTGGAGCAAACCTTCAGGATGTCTGGAAGCGGAAAACCAGATTCACAGGATTAAATTTACAGATTAAAATGTGTATCACAGTGACAGAGTTACTGAATTAGTTTACACTAGCACTGGTGGACAAGATATAAATCTATAATTAGCTACAATATCCCTGAGGTAATGTAATTGTATCAGTGATGGCATCCAGACACAATATAACCAGTCATGTGGTCATGCACCCTGACTGTACACGTGAACAATGATGACCGCATACGTCTACACAAACATCAGATCAAACCTATCACTTATACCAATTCTCTCCTCTTCAGTGAAGCCCATGATGTTCATGGCCTCCATGGTCTCCTCATACATCTCATCGTCTTGCTGTCCAGGGATCTGAACGTGGCCCGCGCTCAAGAAGCGGTAATTACTGAAAGGCTCCAGAAGAAGCTCCTCTGATGATAAAAAGCAACAAAACTAAAGAGTTAGTGACACATCATCATCATCATCATCATTGTTTTGGTCAGTTTTCTCTGAATGAGGGAGGATTTAACTGTAGTAGATTGTTGCTGCTACACAAAGTAGCACTTTTTCTCAGTTTTAACATGATTACTCTGATTTACAGGATTATTTGTGAGATGTGAGAAAAATCTGCAGCCTTATGGCCCTCAGAAGATTTTTCAAAATATCTTTGGAAAAACTAAAAAAAAATGTCCGACAGTTAACCGGAAAACCAGTAGTGACTTCTCATCCTCCTCCTCAAGTTGAATGATGACTGAGATATTACTGAGATGATGGAAAACAGAAGAGATTTGAGAGTATGAGAGCGTTTGGATTCATCATCATCGTACCACGCAGTTTGTCTTTGGCTCCAGCAATCATGTAGTAGAAGATGTGGAAAGCTCTCTCTGTCTTTGCCTGTCTGATACAACGAGACTTCTCCAGCAGGTCTGAGAGCAGTCAGCTGTTAAAGAAGCACTCAGTATATAAATCCATGTTCAGCCCCAACGGTCAGAAGGTTAAATTACACATATAAAAGCACACCTTCTGTTAGGAAATATGGTTTATAAGAGCCTAAAACCAATTCATATTTAGACACTGTTAACAGTTTGTTAGAGCCTGATATGTAACAATGACGTGAAATGTAACAATGACCCGAGTTGTTATTAAAAAATGTAATAAAATCTGAGAGGTAATAAGTGGTAAATAATGTAACAAAACTTCTGATCCCAAAATGCAATTAAAAAAATGTAATAAAACCCAAAATGTAACAACTGGTCAATAATGTAACAAGATGCTGAGCCCATAAAGAAAAAACTTGTAACAACTTCTTACATTTTGGGTCCGTTGTTACATTTTAGGTTTTATTATTTTTTTATTACACTTGAGCACTTTCGCTGCATGATCAACCAGTTATCACATTTTGGGTTTCATTACATTTTTTTTTTTAAATAACAATTCAGGACTTCGTTAAATTTCAGGTAGGTGTTACATATCGGGCTCTAACACAGTTTTAGTCGATAACAGTTGCAAAAAAAAGTTTATGGTGTAAAATATCACAAGTCTGTTGTTTACACTTGACTCAAAATCAAGTTTAAAAAAACATCCTAGCAGCTATAATTCCTTGTTAATGTTTGAACAACAATCCTCTCCATATTTAACTTTAGGGGCAGGTGAAACGTCTAAACACAAGTCAAGCAGGTTGTTTTATCATCAGAATGACATGTTAGACAAGGATACAAGTCTCAATGTTGGCTCCAACAATGTAGCCGGTCACATCAAAGTTGATCCGGATGAATTTTCCCTGTGAGAGAGTGATGAGGACAGCAGTGGTGTGATTATTATTAAATGCACAAAATCTAAATTAGACAACAGTTGATATAATGATTAAAAATGTGTCATGAAGCAGAACTCACAAATCTGGAGGAGTTGTCATTTTTGATGGTCTTAGCATTTCCGAAGGCCTCCAGGATGGGATTGGCCTGCAGGAGCTGCTTCTCTAGCTCCCCCTGGTGACGACAGCGATGCACAGAAATATCACCGATAGTTTGAGGTGTGGTGGTCGTGGGTGTAAGGTGTGTTGGATGGGGATGAGGTGGTGCAGGGTGGGTATTGGTTAGGGAAGGTTTACCACAATATTTCCTCTCATGACTGAAAAGATTAAAAACACAACATGATGGACTTAATTGGCTCCGTACTAATAAACAAAAATCCTGACAAGTAAATCTATATTAAGTTGTAAGAGGATAATGTAACTCCTCATTAATCTCCTTTGATTTCCTACATAACACGCAGACACATGACATAAGGATTTCTCCATCAGTCAGTGAGGAGGACAGAGCAGAAGATGGATGAGGGAGGTTATGTTAGGTCAGATACTGTTACCAGCACAAAAACCTTTGAAGACTCCCCCACAAAAGTCTTTGCATCCAGTGTGTGGGCAAATTAAAATGATTGTGATTCACAACCAGCCTTCTGAAGATAATAATTTGCTTCCAGCGTGACCTCAGAGCCGACGGACCCGCGGGTGGAGCCGGGCGATGGTCGGTAAATGAGGCAGACACCCCGTCACTCTGCATCGAGATAATCCACCTGATCAAAGTGGTCTGTCTTAGCCTGCATCCAGGTCAGGTGCTGTAGACCTCTACCTAAACTCTCCTCTCGCTTAAAAACACCTTCTGTCGAGCTGCTTCAGAAACGAGCTGGAGCCACAAACAGGAGAGGAGCACGACTTGTTGTGATTAAAATGGTGATGAAGAGAAATTAAACAGGTTCAGACATAAATGAAGTGTATTTGTTAAGGTCGCTACCAGAGGTTCTCAGGAGAAGTCTAGCTGTCAAAATACAGGATGATTTATTAATGTTTAAAGGAAAACAGGAAGATACAGACCCGCTGATGAGATGCAGGTCAGAGTTGGCAAAGCAGAGAGGAAGGTCCTGTTTATTTAAGCCACTGGAGGAGGAAAAAAAGGAGAGAAGAGAAAAAGGAGAGAGAGCACAGCAGGATGGCATGAAGGAGAAAGTAACAGCTGATGGGAAGGACTGTGCTCGGACACACTGTTTAAATACATACACTTAAAGAGGACAGATAAGCAGCAGGAGTCAGAGGAGCGTCTGAGGAGGAGAGGCGGAGAAAAGAGTTCGACCCAGTGCTATTTCTGTTCAGGCGAGGTCCGTCGTGGGAGCCGTGAGGTCCTCCAGAGGACGGAGTGCAGACTGTGGACGTGTAGGAAAGCCTCACTTTGACCAAAGCTTTTTATACCATACCTCAAAACCAGAACACAATCAGCTTGAGGGCTGAGAGCAAATGGTTAAGCTCATTTAAAGCCCAGTCCGGGTGTGTTTAAGTCAGTATGATGTCATGATTTGGGTATTTTCTCCACACGGTGCAAGCCACGACGTCCGATTAACGCTACAGGACAGGACGGCCAGCGGCCCACGTCAGGGCGGCTGGCTTTCTCAGAGGATGTGGAGGTGAGGTGGGGAGGGAGGGGAGGACGGGGAGGCTGGTGTTTGATAGACAAGAACAGGAGACGGGCATGCTCACACTGTGCTCGTTGATCTGTGAGAGACCCTTTCGCTGTCGGGGAGGTCTCAATATAATCTCCTCTGACGGCGAAAGGGTGTCCATAGAAGATGGATGACACAAAACTCAACATGATTAACCACCAGTTCAGGAGAAGGCAAAACTGGACGTCCATCCTCGGACAGGGTTTGAAAAGTGTCTGCGAGTCTGATGATTGTCATGCAGCCTAAATCAGCTCTGGTTGATGACGAGAGTTAAACACCGTCTACTCAAACAACACTAAGATTTGAACATCTCAACTGTGGGTGTAAGAAGAATGAATTATTTTTGGGGGTAACTCAGTGACACTACCTTCATGCACTTTTCTAACCACACACTAACACCACACACAAAAACACACTCCAGGCATTCCCCTTTACTCACGTAGGCAAACTGTGATCCTGATTGTTGCTATTTGGAGGAAATGGTAATATACAGGATTAAACTGGGCAGATTCCTACAGATGTTGAAGAGTGAGGGAACTGGCTGACAGATCAGATGTAAACTAACACCATGTCCTTTCACTGATACTTACAGCGCTGCTATCCTTCTTGCCTTTGTGCGAGGAGGCCACAACAGCCAGATACTGGATGACCTTCTTGGTGTTCTCCGTCTTCCCAGCACCAGACTCTCCGCTACGAGAGGGGGAAAGAGTGGGATTAAAAGATACGAGACAGTGGGAGATAATGAGAGAGAGCATGAAGATAAGCAGCACCGACAGCCTCTCTGTTCACAGTTCAATAACCCAGTTTAATGGAATGATAATCATGTGCAGCAGAAATAACCGCACCAACGCCTGACACAAAGCATAATGTTATCGTTCGCTTCGTACGCCACACACTGATCCTTTCATAATCCCAACACATTCAGGAGAAATCAGTGGTTTAAAGTTTGAAGATTCAACCACTCCACCTGTTGTACAGCTGAATAATACATTTTGGGAAATATACACAATAATCCATGTCAACAAATGACATCTAATCTCCATCAAAGACATCATCATCATCGTCATCATCATAAAAAGTGATGAAACCTTCACTCAATCTAACGGATGGGGATTTTTTTGGGAGGTTTTGATGGAGTTTTTCCAGACAGACTCTCCTACTGTGATCTTAGTGAAACTTTAATCATTTGTTACTTGGGTAGTAACAGTTGTTTTTTCTCTAATGTTGCTAACAGACACACAAACCAACGCAAGGTAGAAATGTGAAGCACCATCTATCAGCTGCTTATTTCATCTTTACATAAAAACAGAAAAAAAAAAACCCCAAAAACTACAGCAGGGACATGTTGGAAGAAAGTTAAGTTGCTCCAATCCAGACAAGATGTATCCTCCATCATTAGTCTACATGCAAAGCTATTGGCTGCACAGATGTGACAGTGGTATCTGCTCATCTAAAGCTTCTAAATCCTTAATTAATTTATTATCTTAACTAAATGAATGACACACTTCAGTAAACAGAATCAGTGTGTATATGGTGGCTGGATGAAACCTCTTATGGCATTTTACTAAATTATTAGGTGTCATATTTCAGACACTGTCAGACAAATCAAATAACTAAAACATTTCCACCTTTTAAAGATGATTTATAACTCCAAACATTTTCAAACAGAAGCAAAAACACATTTTCTCTTTCCAGAAAAATGACCTTGGATACTTTAGACAAAGTTGAATGATCCCAGAGCCATCAGCCATCAGCCAGCGCACAGATACACGCTCAGTGATGGGTCCATAAAAGGCATGGGATGCTCTGTGTGTTAGGGCTTGGCGGCTCGAGGAGGAGGAGGAATCTCATAACTCTGTCCTGTTCAGGTCTGCCGAGTACAAACGACATCCAGGCTCCTACTGTAAGCTGGTTGTTGGAGGAGGATAAATCCTGACGGGAGTTTTTTCCTGCCGATCATTTATCAAACTGTTTTGTCCTGCGCATCCTGCTTACTCTCACTACAGAGCGCAAGATGAATAATATGATTATTCAAAAGGATTACAGCTTAATTCACCATGTTGTTAATATCCAGAGGTGTACTTTACATCATAAGACTCCTTTGCATTAAAAAAACAATATGAATACACAGAAAGATGATCAATTTCTACTTCAGGTCAACATGAGAACAACACTTGTAAACACCACAGACACATATTTTCTCAGGAAATTCCCACTAATCCACAAAGCTAATTTGTGGGCGTTCCTTCATTAATGGCTTCAAGCCCTCGGGATCAGAAAAGGATGCAAATCTGTCCTTCTCAGCAACATCCACTTCACGACCAAAAAAGCTACTTGCATCTGTTTCTGTTTCATTTCTTCACACACATGTGCTGAATATCAGACAAAGGAAACTAGTGACCCTGCTGCGATGAAATGTCAACATCTTAAGAATGGATTTAGAAGCTTCCAAACCATTTCCCATGGCAAATACTTGCCACTGTGAGGAGGAATTTAGGAAACATAAACACCACAAGGATCACCAGAATACACTCAGTGAGCAGAAGATACAGTAGGAACCCAGAGAGCAGCCCTGAAATAAATGTTCACGTTTAAAGAATAGTTATAAGAACAGAGCTGTTTTGATTTAATAATATCAATTACGAGGGTTTGTAATTTCTGAAACATTGCTCTGTTTAACTCATCGAGTCGGCTAACGATTATATATTGAAGAAATATTTTCGTGAACACATCCTACAAAGGAGTTTGGTGGTTCTAGTTAAAATCCTTTCAAGCAAATTGATCATATTTAAACAGCCAATAATAATATTAATACTAAATTTTGTAAGATCATTAACCCTTTAACACCAGAGCCTCCAAATTTCCACCTGGATTTTTATGCTTATTTTGTTTTCAAATTCAAATTTAACATGAAAAATGTAACATTCATGTGCAGTTGCAGCGTTTTTGTTCACTAAAATCAAAAAATCGTCACAGTTATTACACTTTTACAACATGTAGTACATCAGCTGTTTTGCAGGCTTCTGGGAGAGGCGCTAGTGAAATTACCATAATGTGACTATATTAACTGTAAAGTGCAACATCTCAGCTCTCGGGACGTTGGAATTTTTCTAATTGCGCAAACTATGACATAATTACGGTAACCCAAGGACACATGTGTAGACCTGTCGCAGACGACATGCTCTGAATTAAAGGGTTAATTCAGTAGTAGAACTTGTTAAAGAAAAGGTTTCTGTCATGTTTTGAACACCAGATTACTATCTTCTAATTAAATGATTATTAGAAGAGAGAAACTACACTGTTACAATTATATAAACAACTATTTCTCTTCTCTATCCAGCCTAAAAATAGATGAAGTTGTGCCTGAAACCTCTGCATTAAATTCTCTACCTAACATTAAAACATTCTTGGCACCAGCTCGACCACCGTGCACTTCTGTTTGACTTGATCCAATTTGATCTGAAAAAGTATTATGAAAACTGTCTGGTACAGAAGCAAGTAATCCTCAAAGTAAAGAAATCCTCCAACTGTTACTCACACACGTCTCCCCCGTGACAACACATTAACAAATCCTTCCACTAAACATCATAACAAGGCTCCTGTGACGGACTGCTGTAAAAACAGCGCTGACAAAAAACACACGATGCCATTAAACACACATGTACTTTTACACACAGCAGGAGAACGTCATAAGTGACATTCCCCGTTTGACACCAGGAACATTTCTCCCATTTATGGCTCCAGAGGCTCAAAGATCTGAACCACTGCACTGACCTGATGTCCCAAAGGAGGCCGAGTTTGTGTCATATCACTTTCACTTTAAAGTACATTTCTCACATTAGCATGAAAAGAGGCAGCTTCATGCTCCACACACTGGTAACTGTTAACCTGCCCCACACACAGACTGGGGTAAATACAGACAACCTTTTCCTCTGATAAAGAAGCTTAATAGTTGAGGAAATGGTTTGATAATCAAAGAATTTGCTGCATCCTGGGTTCAGGAAAATTTAGATTGGAAAGAGGAACAGTCTTTTCTGTCACTTCCTTTGCTTAGATTGTTGAATACTGAGTAGCAAGAAGTCGGAGGTTCATTCAGAGATATAAAAGGAAACAATGCAAAGTGTATGATACTAATCAGCAAACTGAAACGTCATAAAACACACAAGGCTCATTCGTGATAGAGTGGATTAATGTTCCTTCTCTGGTTATGTAAGTGTGCCATACATTTGTGCTGACAGTGGATAAAAATAGACCACATGACAGTAGGATGTTCAGTATTAGTTCGCAGTAGAACCTAAAACATGTAGGAGAGCCCGAACTTTGCATTAAAAGTCAAGTTCAGGCCAGTTCAAAGATCGCCCCCAGAACGAGGCCGCCTGTCCCTTGATGTCCGATCCGAGTCAAAGTTCTCAATAATTAGTTTAGAATAAATAAACAAACAAACTGGAGCACAAACATTTGGAAAGCTTATCTGGTCCTCCCATCAGGATCCAGGGCCTATTTCCTGACCAAAGGCTCTGAGAGGAGAGGGAGGCCACAGCCCCTCTGCACAAGCATTAATGCACATCCAGTTTGGCTCCATGTGAATAAAACACAACTCCACAGCAACAAAATGTGACAAACAAAATGATTTCTTACTGGCATCGGTGGTTGAACTGGGTGCTAAGAGACTCCAGAGGTATCTCATTCGTTTGACTCAGTGTTTACAGGAGCATTATGTAACTGTTCTTCCACACACACAGCATCAGTGTGAGGAAGGTTAAGGAAAGATGACAGAGGTGAGATTTTTTTACTTACGTGCAGAGAATAGACTGGTCCTCACGATCTGTAGAAACACAGAAAAATCCCAGTGAGTTTTACGACAAATCATTCAACAAATGCATTTTTTTTAAGCCGTGAAAAAATACGGTGGTAAACCAAAGGAATCTGCAGTAACCAAAGTACAAATGTGTAATTTTTATTTCTTTTATTTGTGTTTCTCTTATGTCTGGCAATGCACAACTGCTCGGTACACTGCTGTGAAACCACAAGTCTTTCTCCAGGAATAAAGATCAGTCTAGTGCTGAACTTAAGACACCAGCTGGGACTCTGTGTGATTTACAAAAGCTCCCCCGTGCCTAAGGAAACATGTAACTCCCACAAATACTTTGATTTTTACCCATGAAATCAACTCTGAATGTGCTGAGCAATGAGTCATTATACTGCCTCCAAAAATACTCCAGGGAGAGTACACAAAGTCCATGTAAGGCTAAATTGTAACTGTATCCTTCAATGCAAAAAAACAGCCCTGGGGGAGGTATGAGGCGCTCTGCTGAGGGAAGAGATAAGTTTTATGTCATTTTATGATTGTAGGAGATCAAATGCAAGATGATGCAGCCTCATAAAGTAAATGACACATTAGAGAAGGAGGCACAAGACAGAGGATCCTTCAGCAGGAGTGGTGAAGAGGATAAATCCTTTCATCAGAGTCAGAATCTTCATACTGGGATTTATCATCCACTTGTACAGACCACACACATTTTTAGGGTTACATGTCATTCACTGATATAACGCACCCAGCCTCGTACGTCAACCACATCACAGCACCGCAGGTAAATGTCCAATCCTCACGTGGACCTGAGGAGTGTTGGTTTGTTTGCAATATTATGGAAAACATCTGAGTGTTGTTTATGGTAGAGTATTATCCAAGGAAGAAAGGATTAAAGTTGAGACAAGATCAATACTTTAAATTAGCAAATATTTTAGGACAATGGCGACAGAGAACCAGGAGGAGGCAGAAAAAACAGAACCGCTGCATTTATGAGGCAGAGAAGAAGAAAAAGAAGTAAAAACTAACTTTGTTACATCTTAATAGACTGTTAAAAATCAACACACATCCAAACAGATAACAGCTACAATGTGAGACAGATTAATGGAGATCAGACATGGATTATGCCTTGGCTGATGTTTGTACTCTTTGAGTGCTTTCTAGTTGTGCTTTGGTTTTTGTATGGATTAAACGGAAACAACATCCAGAAACAACAGAAAAAAAACATCCCGACTAGTGAGATTAAGAACTACTGGAGGGTAAAGATTGTGTTACACTTTTCAAGTCTTTTGACTTCTGGCAGTGGCTTCATATTCACTGTTGAGCTGTCTCTTTGAAACCTCTAGAAAAGTGTCCTCTTGTGACATCATTGTTTCCCTGTGAGTCAGATGTAGTGTAGAAAGTGATGACTTGAGAGGGGTGCAGTGTATCTGTACTGTATGAACACAGACGTAAACAATGTGTCATGGCTTGGTGGAGGTTTGTGCTGTAAGAGTGAATTTCTCTGAGTGTCTTAAACCAGGGGTCTCCAACCTTTTTTGCACCATGGACCGGTTTAATGCAGGCATTATTTTCACAGAACGGCCTTCAAAGTGTGGAAGATAGCTAAAACTAATGTTCCCCTTTTGTAAAGAAGCTCTCCAAAGACCTTTGCTTTTACTCAGTTTTGCTAGTTTGCAGGCTTTTTTTTTGGGCAACATGTCTGATCACATGACCAAGACAAGCGTATTGACGTGTGAAGAGGCACAGACGAAGGTTAAGTCGGACAAAATCTGGTCGTTTTTTAAAATAAAACGTCTTTCAGACTCTAATAGTCAATACAACGGCAATTATATAAATTATTCGTTCTTTCTGTGCAGCCCGGTGGTTGGGGACCACTGTCTTAAACAACTCTCTGAAGGTATATCAGACACACACACACACACACACACACACACACACACACACACACACACACAAACACACACACACACACACACACACACAAAATGCAGCTTGTTCCCTCTCTGCACTTCCTAATTAAGGCAGAGGGAGAGAGAAAGATGTGGCCACATTTGTGAGATTTGGCAAAATATCCAAAGAAAACAACATTGGTTCCAACTTGCACCAGTGAATGAAATTCAAAGACTCACTGCACAAATATTAAGACTGTTTCTGTGAAACTGATACAGTCAATCGGATTACATGAGAGTGTGAAAGTCTCTGCACCTGTAGATACACTGGGAGCTTAAAAAACACCCCAGAAAATATCCTCTGCTGCAGGGGACAGCAAACTCCCTGCGGGAATTTCACATCTTTATCTCCTGAACATCAAAGTACAGCTCTGGAAAAATGGGATTTCAGCCAAGTTTAAAGGAGGAATGTTTCAAAGCTGCAGTAGAGTTATCTGGATTTGCTGCAGCTATGCACCACTTCCACTTCTTCCAAGTGAATTGTTCATACTGCAGCACCACAGTGTCAAACATCCTGCATCATTAGTCACTGCTTCATGGGAAATCCCACCACTGTATTAACAATAACAGCACCTCTCTGCCAGCCACAGTTTTCTTTTCAATAAAGGCTCACAGAGAGTTCATAGGCGTGTAGATTCAGTCTTAACCTTTGGGTATTTAGAGACTCCTGAAACTATTTATACTAAGACTCTTCTGAAGTTTTGATTCTTGGAAAAGCTTCAAGAATCTCCTCTCCTTAAAAAAACAGTCTTGGATTAAATGTGAAGCTTCGAGTGATTGATATATCATATATAATAATATTACACCAAATTGAAACTTGAGGCTTATTTACATAAACAGTGAAAGTGATTAAATCTCTAAAGAGACAGTCTCTTCTGTCCAGATTAAAAACATCTCCCATCTACTGAGTGACATCTTCAAAGTCATTTCTAAATATCAACTTTTACACAGTCTTCATCTTATATTTCTTTTGCTCCTGACTTAATTTGTATACTTACAACTTACTTCACTCCAGCAGTTTAGGGCTTTAAGTTTGAAGCTAAATGGGTGGTCGACAAGCTTAATACATCAATTGTCATGTCATATATCTTCAGCCTGAGCAAATGTTTAGTCTGAAATAAATGCAGCACATCAAAACAAGTTTTTTTTCTTGCTCTGGTAGAGTCCTGTGTTATTCGTCCATAAACTGAGAAGGGTCTCCGAGCTGCAGATGTATGGGCTCCTCTGCAGTGACGAGCTGATGAAGTGTAATCCAAACACCCACACAAACACCAATCCATCGTCCACCCTTCTTGTTTATTTGCGACGCCGTGTTTACACACTGTAGCTGTAGCAGTAAACACTAATTTCCTGGAGTGCTGCTCTGGTGGAGCTTAAAATCCTCCAATGTATACATACTCTAATAGTGAGAGCATTCTGCTGCAATAATACAGACCCAATAAGAGATTGTCAATTCCAAGAACCAAGTCTGAAGCTCAACACTTTTTGGTCAACATCAACTCTCCTTATGTAATTTGTGTGCATTACAGTTGAATTACATAAGCTACAAATAACCCCAGAGTGATAACATCAGTACAGTAGTTAGCATGTGCTTTCCCATGTGTTAGGTTAATGATTGGTGTGATGATAAAATATTTCTTTGCACATTTATGTGAGCTGCCAATATCATGAAGTAGAGAAATTAAATTGATATTTTACTCAGATTATACAAATCTGTGCAGTTGACAGGTGAAGCTGTTGGTTTGTCTTCTGTAATGATGAAGTTATTTTAGGTTGACTGACAGTTTAGGATGGACGTGTACATGATCTGTTGATCATATTCAATCATGAATACAGGGAGCTGAGGTCACATCCCTGGACCATCAGTTCTGCTTTAGCTGTCATAGCATGATGGATTTAACAAACTGCAAATATTATGTTAAAATCCCCCCTGATTTTGAGCCATTAATTCAGTGTCTTTCATATTTTGTAATGTCTCCTTTTCTTCCTTCTAAGAATATTACTTGAGACAGTTGCACATGGTGTTTCCCTTATTTTGCTTTAAATCTTCTTGTGTAAATATTATTTTTTGTATGTATATGAAAACTCTGTCCACTTGCACTGCACTGGAAATGTCTCCACTGTGGGACTAGTAAAGAATTATCTTGTCTCTTATCATCAAGAATGCATCTGGATGTCTGTAACAACGGACAGCTGAATTATTCAGAATTCAGATCAATTCAACTCTAAACAATGACAATGATCTAACTCATTACAAAAGTCCTGTCTAAACATCTGGTTTCATGGGAAAACTTATCAAACCAAAAGGAGGAAAGAACAATCTCAAAGCTATTTAATCAGACCTTTCATCTTTCTGAAAAATCTTTGGTGTTCACAAAGACCAAATTTAAATTAAAGCTCCAAGCAGCGTTGGACGGGCCCTCGCCCCCCGGCCGTCCCCGTCCCCTGCAATTCGTCCCGCAGGCACTCACACCTGTTTGAGCCTCGGCTGGGTCGACAGAGTTGGAGCTACAGATGTTATGAAGAGTTTAAATGAGTCACAAGACTGTGATCTGTAAATGTTGTATTTACATGTTGTTGCTATGTTGTACAGTTTTTGAGTTATAACAGTGGTAGTGTTAGAATTGTGTGTGCTGCCTGTCAGATTTAAAAATGTGTGTAGATTGCACACATGACCAGCAGAGAGCAGCAGAGTCGAGGAGATGGGGAGAAATCCATGGAGGAGGCTGCTGCTCTATGCAGCTTTCTCTCCCATTCATTTCAATGGAGAAAGCAGTGAAACCCACATGTTTTTGAGCTTCCACTGTGTCAACATAGTTTTACCTACAGATCTTCATTAAAGTTTTAAAAGAGTCATGAGACTTTGATCT
>OOFC01016195.1:0-19346 GCA_900323345.1 Pseudochromis fuscus | reverse complement strand
GCATTGTCCCAATGTGGCGAGAGTACGGAGTCCGTGCTTGTGCACTTGCACAGTCTGTACTCAGAGTCCATACCTGCAAGTCCGTTCCTCTGAGTCCATGAGTACAGAGTCTGCAGACTAGGAATTGAGAAACGGTCCTGGTCCTTATCTGTTCGCCACGCCCCCTTCCTCTCCCCCCTCCCACCGCCTTCTTTTCAACATCTATTTAAACGCAGTGGTAGAAGTTAGCAGACAGATAGACAGCGGCGGGACAGCCTGTTACATCGCCGGGATTTGTGGATAAAGGACCTTGTCCGTGGGATTTTTCTCTGTTGAAGACTCCTCTGGATTACAGTTTGTTTTTGACACGGTGGAAATTCACGCGAGGAAAACATTTACTTTGATTATGACCGTTGGAATTGTGAAATGAGCAAAAATGCGGACACTGGGTGAGTAACGCTGAGGATGGGGAGAAAAAGTTTGTACTGATTTGCATGCAGCGAAACAGGAAGCCTCTGTTGGACACGGTGTGTGGTTGTGACGCACTTTCACCTATTTTAAAACCTCTGTGGGACAAACAGAAACGTTGGAATTAGCTTTGGACTCATCATGTAACGACAGTTCGTTGAGTATTTCTGAAAGCTGTCGGTAAGTAAACGCATCACGCCGCGTGCCGACAGTTGAGGCGGAGTTATCACATTGTGACGGATCAAATTCGCTTTTAATGGACAATCAAGCTGCATGAGCCACAGCTGTAGTGAAAATACAGCCGTTTGGACACAGCTGAAAGTAATCTGCCCCACAGGGCGTTAAGTCATGAGTGTAGTGCTGCCAACTTCTCCATAAGTAGAGTAGCTATTAGCTGTCCTAGAAGTCGCTCAGTGACGTTACTGCCTAATTTACATAACTTTCATTTGCAAGGAATTGAAAGTGAAAAAACACCCCAAATATGTTTATTACTATATATTACCTTTCTTCGGAGGAGGAGGAGGAGGAGGGTGTGTTAAATAGGCCATTACTGTAATTACGCAAATTAACTGTCTTACCTTATTACATAAATCAGTTTTGTCCTGTATTGTTAAATGTTAGTGATGTTAAATTTAATCAAAACACTTATGTGGGGTGGGATTGCTAGCTCTACGTCCGCCGCCCCCCCTCCCCTTTAGCTGTGCTTGGGACCTGTAAAAGTGATCATATTACTTAGGTTTTATTGTTTTGTTTTTTTTTAATTTAAGTTAATTCATTTTATGGGGTGTTAGTCACCGTAAACAGATATTTATATCTGTGTCCACACGAAAAACCGAAAACGCTGTAGTCAATATGCCAGGCCTGTATGTGGCGCTGTAATGCTGCCACAGAAACACACCAAAACAAGGAAGAAGACACGGAGCATGCGCACAACACTCGTGTGACATGGAGCATGCGCATTAAACTCGTACGAGGTAAAACCAACACCCACAACAACACACACTTGTTGCTCACAGTAGTTGTGTAGTTTCAGAAGATTTTGCTGTAAAAGTCAAAACCAGCCCAGTAGTTGCTGCAGCACTAACTGTGTTCCGCCATTTTTACTGTTGTTGTCAAGGTTGCACAGGCGAGTTAAGGGTCAGAGGTGGGGCTACGGCGGCAGCGTTTGAGGAGAATGTGTATTCGCTGTCCACATGGAGAGGCAGCGGGTGGCGTCTTCAGAGTTTCCCACTGTGGGACCTGGTTTGAAAAAGTATCGGTTTCGGCTGCCAAATCTTTGTCTCGTCTGGACCTAAGGCATAATCGATTAAAAACTTTGAAATCCATCTCCGTGTGGACGGGGCCTTAATGTCATCACATATCAGACTTATCGAGAACCAGGTATCACAAACACCCAATTATGCAGTGTTATAGATGCGTTCCTTTAGTGAGCTTTTAGGCCTGCTACAGTATGCACAATGTTCATGTATCATATTTCCATCTTCAAATGATATAGAATGGTGGATAGAACTGATTGATTAGAATTAATTGTGACAAGGTGTGTAACAATCACTGTAATTGCTGAGTAAGCATATAAATAATGCGTTAACACCCGTGCGTAATGCTGCACAATGGATGCGCCAGCACTGCTGGAAGATTCCACAATTGGTCGGATCACGATGGAAAGAGACTTTAGGGACCACGAAGATTTCCTGGTCCATGATCATGACTGGCTAATAATCCCATTTGGATTCCTAGAGCAGTGCTCTTGGATCTATGTGCTGAACTGGGCCCAGTGTGAGACAGAACCACTCACCAGAACCATGCCATCCCGGTGCAGATACGGGTGCTGACCACTCTGGGGTTTCGGGCAACCAACTCCTTCCACAGGGAATTAGCTGACAGGTTTGTGTTTGATAAAATTAACAATATATAATTTTACATTTTCTGTCTAAAGTCTTTTTGGGTCTGATATAATACAGTTAAATTCTGTCCTCAGGACTGGGATATCACAGCTATCACAGCCATTTTGGACAGCATTATAAACATGAGCAGTCCCAACATAAGGTTTCCTTACACCGTGGGTCAACACGTGAACGTTAAAAGGCACTCACGTTGCTATAAGGGCTCAGAGTAAAAATGAATTTGTATATGTGAACCAAAAAAGTATGCATACAATCAATGTACAAATTGAAAATGTGTACAACACATGGTTTTGACAAATTTAACGGCACGGTGGCCTGGGTCAACACATGACTCATTCATCCTGGCGCACAGCAGTGTAGGGAACAGACTGCAGGCAAGTGCTGTGCATGATGACTGACTCCTGGTTAGGTACATCAACACTATTGTAGAAATTCTAACCATTAAAGCCTGATTTCTAATTACTCTCCTGTTATAACTTGCTGGTGACGGTCGAGGTGCTGGTCCTCACCTATTTCACCAACCCACATTGCACAGAGGAGTCATGTTTTAATGTGGCCCAATCTTGTGTGCACTTGAGCCACCCTAATTTGCATTGACCATTCATGGTAAAATGTGGGTGTGGAGAGGGCAGGGTGTTAAATGAATCCACCGGTGCAAGCTTCCACATGGACTATGGTTTATAAAGGGAAAAGTGGGTGCAGTTGTGCATACACACCGTTTTATAAACCAGAATCAGAATTTATGAATCCTATGCAATGTTTTATAAATGAGGAACCTGGTCTGCAAAAACCAGTTAATAAACAGTAAAGATCTGCTACTTTTAGAGAGAACCTATTCTACTCATTTTCCAGCTTTATATTTACAATCTTGGCCTTCTGTAGAGTAGTTTTGCTTAGATTACAAACCAAAAAAGTTATTTTTTGTCTTCTAATGTCCATTTATGGGGTCTTTCATTTCATCCTCTCTTCTGATTGGCTAATGTCAAGGAGACTGACAGGAAGGGAAAACAGCATTTGTGAGTTTTGCCTCCCCTTCTCTTCAGTGGAACCTGTGCCCTGTATCCTAAGTTTTCTTGCAGCATAATGTTTTCAATCTGCTAATATCTACTTGGAAAAAACAATCTAATAGGTGCAATGGTCTCCTCCCACCCTCCCTGATTGTTTCTTGTTTGCTAGTTGGCACAGCTACCAGTCATTTTTGTAACTAGCAAACACACCAGTAATGGGGGATGATGACATGTCACATTTGTTCTGAAAATAACACCACTATGTGAGCAGAATGGGTTGAGAGTAGGGATGAGCGAGTACAGCACTATCTGTATCTATATCTGTTATTCACATTATCTGTATCCCAATCTGTACTCGGAGGGGGCGGGGCCCAGACCAGAAGTGGGTGTTGTTTAACCGGAAATGGGTGGGATTTAAATCTGTACATTATTTTAAGTGAAAACTATTAGAACAGCCTCAAAATTGAGATTCAAAGTTGTGTATATAGTGTATGGTCTGTAAGACTGTTTCTTTTTTAATGATCTGTGTGAACTTGGTGATTTATACAAAAATTCAGGGATGGCAAATGTGATGGATACAAAATGATTAATTATTAGTGATGATTAATTCATTACTTGATACAAGAAGATAAAGTTCATGTTTATGTGTTTCTGTTTTGACATTAACATTTAATAGGTTGCAGTTACCAGGAGGCACCACCAGAGAGGGTAGAGAGCAGTGGGGTATAGTTACAGACATAAAGTTTCCTCCTCAGTGAATACAGAGATGAGGAACGTAAAGTGTGCGTCTGTGTGCTCATTTATTTATATGCCCCTTTGCAGAGCTTTACACAAGTAGAGAAATAATGTCAGCCTTGTTGTTCACCGTATTCTTTTCAAAAACACTGTGCTCACTCTGTACAAGCAAAATTTTCCAACTGACTTTATATTACCAGCCACACTAAGAGCAAGCAGCCAGTTAACTCTGGTCTTGTCAAATGCACCGTGTACTTATGAATTAAGTTCACTAAGAAATTTTAAACAGCAGACAAACTGAAAGAGAGGCGAGCTCAAGAAAACCTACGAACCCTGACCAGAGTGGAGGCACGAGGCAGTGACCCACACGACACGAGCCGTTTTCAGCTCTGTCTCTCGTCACATGCACCGCGTACGTTACCAAATAAGTTCACCAAGTAACTTAACATAGCATGCAAACCCCAATAGAGGCGAGCTGAAGAAAACGAAGTACGGTGTAGGGAGGGGGGTGCGCTGTGTGTGACTGGCCAATCACAGAGCGTGAAGAGTGAAGATAGCAGTTACTTACCCAATGAGGATTTTCATTTAACATGGATACGGATAAAATCGGCAAAAATGCATTATCCATAACGAGTACTCGTTTGAGCCGAGTATCCAGCTCATCCCTAGTTGAGAGAAAGGAAAATATCTGGCTGATTACCTGTACTACCTGTGATTACCTGTGATAACTCAGCTACATAGTATGGGGCTGCAGATTATCAACACAAACACTTGTTACTCACGCTAACAATATAGCACATTGGCTCTGTAACACAATGGATCAGCTCTGTTGTTTTGTTTAGCAGCAGCTGAAAGTCCAACCTCAGACTGTTGGAGACAGAGTCCTCTGTGTTGACCAGAAAGACGAAACTGAAATACTGAAATTAACATAGCGAGTAAAATGTCAACGACTGTATAGCATCTCCATGCACTGGTGGTTATTTATATGCTGCAGTACATGAAATGAATGTATTAGTATCCAGGAGGGGAATTGGAGGACACAATCTGTTTCTACGACAACTGTGATCTTGGGAACAGTTCAGTAAAAGTTGGACATTTCCTATGTCACAATTCTCCCCTTCAGAACAGATTTGAGAAACAGCGCTTTTAGCAGGCTGCAGACTGACCACTATTCTCACAGAGATTACATCACTTTACCTCAGGATCTGAAACTTCAGCTATGTGTAGTATGAACACCCAACACTGTAAAATTATGTTTATAACAGAAAATATGGAAAGACATGGTAGATCCTCTTTAACTGGTAAAGTAAATCTACCTTCAACTATCATAATTCCTCAAATAACTGTGTTTATTTACCGCAACTGCAGATGGTAACAGGCCACTATCTGAGGTCGGCTTGTATTAGTGACAGGACTTTGTTTCTAATTTCCTCTGATAAATTTGCACTAGGCTCAGTTTTGATAGTTCAAACAAGACTGAAGTTGATCAAAACATTAAAGTTATGCCTATGCTTAAAGCATCCTTTATTTTGTAACTGCAATTTTATCATGAAATATTTGCAGCCATGATGTGTTTGATTTATTCATACTTAAGGGCGGCTGTGGCTCAGCTGGTAGAGTGGGTCGCCTTTGAATCGTAAGATTGTGGGTTCGATCCTGGGCTCCTCCTGTCCACTTGTCAAAGTGTCCTTGGGCAAGACACTGAACCCTAAGTTGCTCCCAATGGTGGCTAGCGCCTTGCATGGCAGCTCTGTAGCCATAGGTGTGTGTGAGTGTGTGTGAGTGTGTGTGTGAAAGGGTGAATGAGTTGCGTTGTAAAGCGCTTTGGGACCTAGCTCAGGTCATGGAAGCGCTATATAAATGTACTCCATTTACCAGACTTGCTTTTTCCCTGGCTTGTAATTAGGGTCTGGCCATTATTTGTTCAGACTAACCATGCTATTATTAGAGACCCAGCTCTTAACTGACAAATGATCCTGTTCATTACAAAATAAAAGCACTGCTTAAGCTCATACGATGTGATACGTGGGGATATTTATCCAGTGAGATTTTGTTCAGACCAGAGCTCATCTATCGAAAGATGCCAGCCCTAGGGAATTTTCACACTTTGCCAATTCATACCATGGGCTGGACTGGACGCTCTAGTGGACTGGATTTGGCCCGCGGGCCGTATGTTTGACACCCCCGATCTAGACTCATCAGACCACACGACCTCCTTCCATTGCCCCAGACTCCAATCTTTACACTCCCTAGCAAATTGAAGCCTTTTTTTCCAGTTTGCCTCACTGATTAGTGGTCAGTGTTGGGGGTAACAAGTTACAAAGTAATGGATTAAATTACTTTTTTGGGTAATGAAGTAAAGCAACGCATTACACTTAAAATATGTAATGAAACTACTTCACTAGACTATAGGAAGGCGCTTTCCAGCATTATCCAAGCTGTGTTTGCCTGTATGTAAACTTCTGATCTGTTTCAGTGGTGTGTGCATGCATGCTGCATGTGTTTGCCTGGGCACGTTGCCATGGAGATCGACACGGGGTTTCGGCCAGTGGTGATATTCTCATTACTTTCGGTTCAAGGTGAAACACAGTCACTGTGAGCACAGCGATGAGAGCCCCCCCCCCCTGCAGCAGCCCCACCAACACATCAGTGTGGTGGTGTTTGTCGTCACAAACATGAGTGTGCACCACATACACAGCAAACGCCATCAGCAAGAACTGGATGGTGGGTCGCACCAGTCTCCTCCACATCACTGAGGTTCAGGTTCTGAGGGGCGGGGCCAGGACATGAGAGCGTCAGGTGGACAGGGACCCCGCACCAGACCTCTACTCTACTCTCCACTCTGCAGACAGGCTAAGTGATGACATGACTATGATGTTTGTCCATGTATCTACACAGTAAATTGAGAAACAGGAAAGTAAAGTAATAAGTCATGAAGTTACTTTTCAAATACAGTAACTAGTAAAGTAATCTCATTACAGTTTAAAGAAGTAATTAGTAACTAGTAAGTAATGAGTTTTTTTGAGAAACTACTCCAACACTCAGTAGTTTTCTTAAGGCTACACAGCTGTTCAGTCCTAACCTCTTGAGTTCCCTTCACATTGTACGTGTGGAAATGCTCTTACTTTCACTATTAAACATCACCAAACCTTTCAGTGATCACCGATCATTCAGGATTTTTTTGCTACCACATTTCTTCCCCAAAGATGATGGTTCACCACTATCCTTCAAGTTTTTAATAATGTGTTGGAAAGTTCTTAAGCTCATTTTGGTAGTTTCTGCTATCTCCTTAGATGTTTTCTCTGCTTGATGCATGCCAATGATTGAACCTTCTCAAACAGACGAACATCTGTTTCAACATAGTTTTTTAAGAAATGAGAAGCTACTCATTGCATCAGTTGGGGTTAAATAACTTATTGCCAGCTGAAAGAGAATCCTATTTGTTTAGTTAAATCCAGGTGGCGACATTTATTTGGTCAGACAGTGTATATATCACATATTATTCTTATAAAACAGTCACTGACAGCACACGTTGCATATGCTTTTAAAAGGGTCCATGCGTTGAGAGAATCAGAGACAAAGGCCGGGGCTGTTCTGTCCCTGTAGTGCCAGGCTAATGGAGATTCCAGAGCATGACGCCATCCACTTCCCCTCTCTCCAGACTTCACTTTTGTCCTGCAAATCACTGTGGATAACCCTGCAGGCTACAGTGAAGGTTAGTCCTTGTGTTCCTGTGACTCTGCATTGATGCTGTCAATCCAAAAGAGGATACACATTCAGTGTTCTGCAGAGAATTGTTTTTGCAGTTGAGCTGTACACACATGACGCACATATTTCCAAAACCTCTCAGCCTCTTAGTTGGTGATTATGCAGCAAAACCTTAGGCCAGCAACACAAGGACTGAATCAAGAACATGCCAGAAATTAAATATCTCCATTATGTTTCCACCCACAATTAAATAGTGCCATTGGAGGACAAACCAGAGCTGAGACCTAAGCAGAGCCGTGCATCGCATGATGATACATGTTAAATATTGCTACACAGGTAAACAACAAGATGTGCAGATCATTTGCATGATAATGTTGTCACATGCTGCCGAGCAGCATATTGATGACCTGTGTGTATGAATCGCTCAGCAGATGGTGGTGGTAGTGTATGTGTAGTGTTGTATGTGTCCTGTGTAATGAGGAGGCTACATCATTAGGTGACTAATGTGCTTATTATTTGGAGTGTGGTGTGGAAAAAGGTCTGCATTTATAGTAAACAAACAAACAAAACAAATAAGCATTGTGCCATAAGAATGCATAGTGACAGTCTTGTGGTCATCTTCTCCTCATGATAGGACAAAGAGATATTCTGTAGCTGTGTAACAGCTTGCTATGTAGAGAGGCCAAGAATTTGGTTCACATACATATGTGCTCAACATTCTAGATATATTTAAATGATTCTATTCAATCTATATGAAGAAAACATCATGCGCTGGAACATTCTTTCAGCAATTTGGTGTTTTTTTGGTTTTTTAGAGCATGTAAAGCAGAAAACAATGTTTGGGCTGTGGCTTAGATGGTAGACTTGAAATCATAACGTTGTGGGTTTGACCATGTTGAAGTATCCCTGAGCAAGACACTGAACCCTGAGTTGATGGCAGGTGCCTTGCATAGCAGCTCTGTAGCCATTGCTGTGTGAGTGTGTGTATGAATGGGTGAATGGGTTTATGAGGGGCTATACCTTCTAAAGCGCTTTGGGGCCTAAGCTAAGATGAAAAAATGTCATAAATCTACTCTATTTACAATTTTAAATTGCTGTAAAAACTGCATATGACTGTATATAAGAGATGGACGTAGTTCCTGTGATATCTTCTGTTGGTTTGTGGTGTTCGGCATTTGAGGTCTACCATGTGTTTTTTTTTTTTTGTTTGAGCCAGAAGGGACCATATTTGGATATGAAGGGAAGAATGAGGAGTCTGACCCATGAACCCAAGGAGTCCTTTTTTGAAGGCTAATATCTTCTTAATGACTCAAGGATTTTCAGCTGGACCACCAGTGAGTATTTCATGATTTAAAAAAGACGAACAACAGTTTCTTGGAGCCAGCATCTAGTGCCCATTGGTGGTATTGGACTTTTTGCACTTTTGCCTTAGCTTCGCCTTTGAAGACCCAATGGCTACGTTCATCTTTTATCTACGGTTTATCATCAAAATATAATTTTGCCAGCAGTAACAATTAGCTAACAGCTAACTAGCAAACATGTAGAAACTTTTATACAATGTCAGCTGAATGGATGAATGAATAATGTGTGAGCAATATTTGAGTGAGCAGGCACTAAGGTATGAGACTATTTATGCAAAGATAATGTAGAAAAGTTTGTCTGCAATGTAGAATACATTTAGATAATAAATGAATTTCTTTAGGACACCGTGAAAAACCCAGATAGAAAAAGTCTATTGTCTCAGAAACTGACTATGTTGGCTGCCACATTTGCATTTGGTACATTTTCCCCTCTAAAATCAATACTTAATGTCAGTCTTTAAAAACACGATTGTTATCTTTCCTTTCTATTGCATTTACACTCACTCACTACACTGTGTGGCCCTTCTGGTTTTTACCTAATTTATCTGTAATAAAGACCTAATCTAAGGATTTTTCCCCAGCTCCTTCCAGAATGATCCTGGGCCAGTGGAGATAGTGTTCTTGGTCGACCCAGGAGTGTGCCCAGAAAGCCTGGAGGCTAACCAGGATATATCCTGATCTGAAACTTGAACCATCTCCACTGCTGAATTCTTCCATCGGGAAGAAGCAGCAACTCGCCTGTGATCTGCCTCCAGATGTCTGAGCTTCAGTCTTTGTCTCTAAGTGTGACAGAAGGACGATGAAGTCACCCAGATAATGGCATTTGTGATTTTAACAGTATTCTGAGATAATAAAATCTGAGTCAATCATTTCCTCAATCAAGTTTGAACTTTAAACTTTTTATTTGGAAGATAATGTTCATCCAGCTGCTCAAATGACATTAGCAGAATATCTTCCATCTTGCATGTATGATCTCACTTTCTTGAAGATCCAGTCATGTGATAATAAGACAGCGATAGTAACCTTCCCCAAAACAGAAATGCTTTATTTTAAGACTTTTACTTTAATATTCATCCGACACCCAACCTGGACAATGTGAAGATCACAATATTGATAGATGAATTGCAGGACATTTCTAATTTCTAATTATGGATCGACTTTCAAACATGGTTCCAAAACCAATTTAAAGCCCCCCTGTGCCAAGTTATCTCTGTAAACCATCCAAGAAGGACCCCATGAGTCCAGAACTAGATGCTCTGTGGTGACCCCACACATGAAACCTGGTTCCATGAGGCCCCCTTCACTTCTCATCCCCCCCTTTCAAAAACGTGTCTGCGTCTGACAGCTTCCCCCCGGAGATCACACTGAGATTCTACAAATCTCACCCATGCCTTGTCAAATCCCAGTGAGTGTTTTATTGCAGGGTCTGAGCCTGATCTTGTTATGCAAAAATCCAAGTTTGTTCTTTACAACATGGCAACCCTTCTCCCTGGTCTTGTTATCTTACTCTGTGTCATCTGTGTGACTTTTGACAAAACTGCAGTTGACTCCAGGGAGCCATGCTGTCATGGCTGAGTCTATTTTTATATGTGAAAAGCAAGGCAGCTGGCCACAGTACAGTAGATTGAATATGAAAATAAAATGTGGGGCCTACTAGCAAGTTTTGACATGTCCTTCCACTGACCCAGCCCTGAACAGTCTGAATCTATTGTTTTACCTCATCTCTCTTCTCCAGTTGAAAGGCAGCCCACTCGCCTGGCAGTGGTCTTATCTGTGATCAGAGCCGATCTGTTTATCATAGCACCGACCACCACTTCACCCCCAGGGTCCTGACAACTCCTCATTAGGACCGCCATATGCTGGAAGGGGTCCAGATTAGTGATTGTGTTGCCTTGTTCCAGCGCGATAAGTGAATTTGTTTCGAACTTTCAGCATGCCACATTTTTTTCCAAACAGCGTTCACACTCCCTGTGCTTTGATAACTCACATGTCCCCCGGAGGTGCCAAATTTACGATGCCCTCCAAAGGGGCTGCTTCAAATAACTGAAAGAGTGTCGTGAAAGTGAGAAACAAGATAGGCCTGAGGTTGTAAAACTGCTCAGTCAAGTGCCATTTGCTGTTTCAGGGCCTCACTAAAAAGCGAGAATATATTAAAAAAGGCTGCAGATTAATCTTTTCTGCAGAGACAGGCAAATGACATGCATCTCTATCCCTCTGCAGTGTCCAGGCCTCAACGTGGGATCAGACACATAATTTAAAACAGGCCTGTGTTTGAAGAGCTTCAGTCCTCTGTGTGCAGTTGAGATAGCCTACGGCCTTGTGTCATGCTTGAGCTGCAGCCAGAGGAGACACGAGTGCAAGGCTCTTGTTTAGCCAAGGTTACGACCCTCCATTTAGGAGGTACATACAAGATCCCTTAAAACACAGTGGGGGACAGCAGCTGAAGTTTACTCCAGGGGCCAGCAACATGGCTCTAAAGGAAATATGAAAGAGTGCAGCAGCACAGTAACTCCACTTATATGACTTTGTAGTGCACAAAGCAAAATATGAGAGTAGAAATATAAGAAAAATAATATGTTAACTTCAGCTTTCTTTCTCTTTGGGTTGACATCAACCTACTGAGTCCACAGTACTTGATTACTTGAAATTTTAAGGACAAAAATACAGATTTTGTGGATTTACTTTAAGATTTAACACAGTGTCATTCTTTACTTTGAGCAGAGACGGGCAAGATTATACCCTGTGCTGCTGCTCTTTAAGCAAAAATAGCTAACTGGTTCCCAAAGATAGATAGATAAATCGATAGATAGATAAATAGATAGATACTTTATTAATCTCCAAGAGATATTCACAATGTCTGTTACGTTCAATTCAAACAAGTTCACACATTACTGATTGACCATATCAAACCCAGGTGAATCTCTTTGTGTTTTGCAGTGTACTGGAGTTCAGTCTGGTGTGTAAGAAACATTCCTGTCCTGGAGTACTGGTAGTTATGCATTTTACATCAGAGAGCAGTAATTAGTTTGCCAGAGTCACATGCCAAAGCAGCTGTTGAGTGGTTGTGTAATTACTTTCACTGCCAGAAGGGGGAGGCAGTAGGTCTGCACTGCAGGATTATTAAAAAAAAACGTATTCTTTTTGGAGCAGTTGCTCAACTGCTGTTTATGAGCCAAAAGTTTGTCAATCAACCCCGTCCATCTTGACCAGGTGTATTGTGTGGACTGGTCTGCTCCTCATTACGGATCATGATGGGATCTCCTCCGGAATCTCCGGCAGGGGAAACTTTTCGGACCTCCCCCTCCCTCTGCCTCTCCGCCTGCCTGCCTGCTCCCACCAGCGCGTCCACGGTCAGAGGATTCACACTTGCGGTGCCCAGAGGACCGGCTGCCGGTGGCTCTCCCCAACCACCTCTCCGTGCACGACAAGGTAACACAAAGCAGACGTACGCTTTATTTGTTGAAGACTTTCCCCAACTTTATATATTTTACCCTCAACTTGTGCGCCTGCGTGAACATACACTGTATTTCATGGATGTTGTGCCGCGAACTTTATGTTTCGGTTTAGTTTTTCTAAACTTTTTGTGGTGTTCAGCCGTGTTCCCATTGCAATTTTGCAACCAGTGCTTTAGCTGGACAGCTTTTCCAGTTATCAGGTGGAAAGATGCGACAGGTTGCAGCGCAGTTTGTGTTCAAAGTTTTTATATAACCTTTAAAAACAATCTATCGTTTCAGTGTCGCACCTCGATGATTAGAAGAACAATTTTACTGACTAATAAATCTGTGAAATGTTTTAGTCACCTCCAGTTTGTTTTCGAAACACAGACAACAACTTAAAGAGGGTAATTTAATTAAATCTGACCTTAATGTGTCCCTGCATGTTTCAGTGCACACTGGGTTATTGTTTTTGTTTTGTTTTTTAAGCAAATATGCATTTTCTGTCTGAAAAGTGAAGCCTAATAAAGAATACTTTATACTTTAAAGCTGCGAGACATGACGGACTGTTTAGAGCTCAGCTGCGTGTGCACGTGTGCGTGCGCACGCGCGTGCACGCAAGGTAAACAGAGGAATCCCCCTGTCCTGTGCTTCACTGCTCTGGGAAACACCACGCTGCTCTGACTGCTTTCTGCTGCTGTCGTTTTCTGCCAAATATTATTATGACTTGTTTGGTGACTGCGTCTCGCTGTGACAGACCTGCGGTGACCCCCACCTGAGGGCCTTCAGGGCAGGATGGTGTGAGTCTACTCCGAGCAGGGAGGTTGTGGCAGGAAGAAAAGCCAATTACTCAACTTCCCTTTCTCTGCTTCATAGTTTGCATTTTGTGGTTCAAACTTCTTGGCTCAGATGCTGTAGAATATCAAAACCAGACTTTTTATTAGAATAGTCTCGGGAGAAAAAATGTTTTACTGTATGTATTATACAGCTTCTGAGGGCCAGTGCACCATAACACATCTATCTTGTATTCATGCTCTGACAAAAAGAAATATAATGTGTATATTAATTGTCATTGTCTTGCAGAGGTTGAATAATTCTGTGTTTTTTATAAACTGAAGAGAATCAGCAAGTAATTTGAGAATCAGGCATTAAGAACAATAATTGTGGGAAACACTTGAAACGGCATGCCAAAAGACAAAAGTTTTGCTGTTTATATTTGCTATATCATAAACTCAATTAATGCATATTTGGGTTATTTTTAACTCCAAAGATCAAAAAGGATCTTTGAATCTATGCTGTTTCCTATTTGACCTGTTTTTCCTTGTCCAGCTGTTGTACGTTATAATGAAATACAGAATAAATCTCATAGGACAAAAGGTAGGATTTATAAAACAGGGGTATTGGTGGAGAAGTATCAAAGAAGGTAGAGAGGTCCACCCAGATTGACTAATAGTGGGAAAACCTCCTCTGAGCACTGAATAAGTAGTTCCCATACTTTAAACAGAGAACAGAGCAGTTTGAATGTGATGTAGGGGAGTGTGTTTATTTACAAAGATAACCGAAAGAATGAAGGAAAAATATGCCTGACTTTGCTGGTGATGAAGTAGATGTGTCCAAAAGCATTTTCACCAAGAGAATATGTTTTTGTAGTTTTTGTAATTTACTCAAACTGAGTAAAACAGAGCAGAAGCAGAAGGATTTGAGGAAGATTCTTCGCTTTGATTTTTCTTGTTGGCTCTGTTTTACACTAACAAAAAGATTTTACAGTTTAATTTATAAAAAACCTTTGATTTCTGCTTTCTCATGAAATTAGTTACTGAAGCGACTGCAGTACTGTATTTCTGAAACTGCAGCTTTCAGTAAACAAATCATTTTGAACAAGAATTATTAGTAAAGGGAGGCATGCAGTTTGATCTCTTCTCCAGTAATTCACAGTGTCATTTCCTAAATAACTTTCAAACAAATTCAATTGTTTTGAAGCATGTTTAGCAGTAAGACTAAAGAGTTGATTACAACACAAAATTTTTTAGCATGTTTTATGGCAGTTATCGCAGAAATGGCAAAAATTCAGAATGAGCACATAGGTTGTAGCAGTAATGTTAGGAAGATGGGGAGGCTGTAAAAGTCGTTTGTAGAAGTAAGCGTCTGTTTTTTTTTCTCCTGTTTCTTGCAGAGTGGAAGTGATTGACACAAGCAGAATGCACGAGAATCCTTGAAGATAAAGCGAAGGCCTGGGATTGTGCCTTTGATTGTTGTACTTAAGGCAGGTGCTATGGCTCGTGTCGAGGTAGCACTACTGCTGTTTCTTTACCTGAGAGTCTGCTTGTGCCAACTTGTCTGCACTGGCGTGGACTGCCCCCAGCTGGACAACTGTATTGAAGAAGTGCTGGAGAGTGGTGCCTGTTGCGCTTCGTGCTTACAGAAAGGATGCATGTGTGAGGGTTACCAGTACTACGACTGCATCAATGCTGGATTTAAGAACGGCAAAGTACCTGAGGGAGACTCTTACTTTGTTGATTACGGCAGCACAGAGTGCTCATGCCCCACAGGTGGGGGCCGGATCAGCTGCCACTTCATTAGTTGTCCGGATATCCCGCCCCACTGCATCGAGGTGTCGGAGCCTGCTGATGGTTGCATGCAGTGTGAACGAGTTGGATGCGCTCATGACGGGCAAAAGTACGAGGCTGGACAGTCCTTCCACATTGACCCTTGCCAGGTCTGCCACTGCCCTAATGAAGGGGGGAAGCTGATGTGCTATCCTGTACCTGACTGTGATCTGCAGAAAGTCCACCAGCCCATTTTAGCTGCACCCAAAGAGAGTGATACACCCAGCCGGAGTGAGGCTTACCCTTTCAGGTTTGACCACACGGATCAGTTACCTACACCATATGACCTCCCACCTAGTGGGGATCTTCCTCTCTACAGATTGTCCCCATTGGATAAAGACGAGTCGGACGAGTATGATTATGGTCCTACAGACTTTCCTGAGACATACTCACAATCTTTGGTCTTTCCCACCCAGTCTCCCCCCTTGTATAGAAAGGTTGTAACTGTGTCCCGAGACGCTGCCAGACCAGACGGAACCTCTGCCCTTACGAGCTTAGACAGACAAGGAAAACTGGAGCTGAGAGAGCGACATGGAGTTCATAACCAGTCTGCAGAAAGAGAGGAAGTGACAGAACATCCCTTGAGAGTAGAGCGTATTAGTGCCAGGCCACGTATGCATGCCACTACTTCCTGGCAGCCTTCACATGGTCAAACAAGTACACAAACACACTCATTTGGTGATTTGAGTCAGACAGATGTAGAGAATCCACGGCAAGCACACAGGAGTTTGGGTAGTGTTGTATTTCCAATAAACCGAAGTGAAAAGCATGTTCATGTGAGTTCAGAAAGTGCCATTCATCACCAGAGGGGCACAGAGACTAAAGTGCATGACCAAAATGATACTGTGTCAAACAGTCACATCAATATTAGTCATCCAGTGAGAAGCACAGAGTTGCAAACCAATCAGGAAGGAGAGTCTGATAGAGTAGATTTTCCGCTGTTGAGAAGACCAGAGACTCCAGGCCATCCCAACACAAGGACAAAAAGTGAAAAGGAATCACACCAGGATGACAAGGAAAGAGTGAATGAAGATGAGATAGAAGAGGAGAAGGAAAAAGAAGTAATACATTTACAAAGTGTCCCTGGGCCTGAAGGAAAGGACATACCATACAAAATCAAACCAGTACAATGGGAAAAAAGCCATGATGACTCAGAGAGCAACAATCCAGCCGGCAGCTTCAAAATGACCACACCTGAACCCAGTACTCCATTTCAGAGGAGGCAAGAGGACCAGACAACCCCCATGGTCCATTTCACCACCACCACCACCACCGCCGCCGCCGCCCAGCTCCCTCCAAGGGTTGAACTGAATGAGAGTCAGCTTAGCAGAAAGCCAGGTCAGAGGCTGGTTAACCTTCACAGTGAAGTCAGTGAGGAGGTAAAGGAAGAGGTGACGAAGAGAGATGAGGAGAACCTGGTTTTACTCGTCAAACCTGATGGAGGTAAGTCAAAAAGAGCTGACAACACAAGGCTTAGTGCTCAATGAAAGTGAAGTGAAGTGAAAATTGAAGTGAAATTTTGGATGAAATTTAAGTTTGAATTGCAATTTGTGGAGTTCCTGTTGATTTTAGCCTAGGGGTATCAGTGTGTGATTTGTAGGTCTTGATGAGTACTACACTTTGGCTTTTCTCCCGTGTCTCTGTGACGTTCCTGTGGACCGCAGTGGGCACCTTTCTGAGCCTAGGTGGCGCTACAGAGCCCATTTTTGCAGTGAGGGGTTTGGTTTTTCCGTTTTATTAAATTTTTCACCAGACCTGATGTGCGTGCCAAATTTGATGAGTTTTTGAGCATGTTTAGGGGTCAAATTAAGGTTTAAAGAGACATAATATGAAGAAAGAAAGAAAGAAAGAAACACTACAGATACAATATGCAAAGTGCAAAAAAAAATTTTGGGGGAAAGCAACTCTAAAACAACATAAACATCTCTATAACAAAATAGATAATCATACCTTGTTTGGGTGGAGGCTGTTTTTTGAAAATGCATATTCCTTTGAGATTTTGTTTGTTTTGTCTCATTTGAAAAAACTTTTGGAGGCCTTGTGATAATGGATTTGATTTGTGCGTGATTTGAATGGTTTTAATCTGGACCAAATCCTTGAATTTTAGTGGCTTCAGTTTGATGAATTGTGGGTTTCATGGTTCTCTGTAGGTGCTTTTATTTACAATTTTTATTGCTCTTTTTTGAAGTTTAAATATTGTTTTCATGTTTGTTTTATATGTGTTCCCCACACTTCCACAGAGTAGGTAATGTATGGGAGAATGAACAGTACATGTTTATATCAACAAGAATTGGTAAAAACATTTGTTTTAAAATGTACAGACATGTTTTTAATTTGAACAATACAGTTTTCAATATTTGATCCACTGGATAATCTGGATTCATGATGGTCGTCACAAGTGCTGCCCCCACCCTCGAATGCCAGAGACACCCAATTTTTTTGTAAGGCCTTAAATGTGTGCTAAGTCTGTGTCCTCTGCACCTGATTGCATTAAACTTTACTCAGTTTGTGGTTCTTTAACATTTCATGGGGGAATTTCCAGCATGTCCCCACGGGATAGTTTTTATGCACTATGTTGCATAAAACCAGGTTTATAAAATAAAAATCGTTGTAAACATTGTGATTGGGGAACAGGGGCGGCATTTTTGTCCCCTTCCTCAGGAGGATGGATCTTTCACAGATATGCAGCTGTCCAGTGGTCAGTGTCTGAATTTTATATTACTTGTTACGCTGCTCTGGAACAACAGCAAGAAAGAACTTGATTGTAGAAGAATCTAACACCACTTGCCTCACACTGACTGCTTTTTGATGTTATGCTCTTTTCAATGACTTGATGTGTGTAGAATGTAGAAAGGTAGAAGGGACTTGGTTTTGTAGAATTTGGGTGAGATCTGTATTTTTTTCATCTATTGTTTGCTGCTTTATCTACCAGCTCCTCACTGTTATTGTGTGTCTAAACTATTGATGGTTGCAACTTCAGACAATACCTGAATAATTTCTGTAAAGTAGCCCAGCATTCAGAGGCACCCATTTCGAATCCTACACTGTAAAAAAATATTTGGTCTATTTACTCAGGGTTATGTATTTCAATTACATGACAAAGTTATGTAACGTTTAAAGGTTAAATTATCAAACCTGTGATGATTATCTGTCTTTTTAAGGTCACCATTTGCATGCCCACAACCAGTAGTCAGCAAGTGGATAAGCATCAGTCAACTGCTCAAGTGAAACAAGGGCAACCTCTCTACTTGTGTGGTGTGGTCAGTTCAAATGACAATAAAGCTCAACCTGTCCTGAATGATGCACATTTGGGTAACTTCTGCAAATTCAGGGAGTCCTCTAGCAGATTCATATGCAGCTAGCATTACCTTTCTGTAATTGATACCCAGGAATGTTTCACGTTTTGAAAGATGACTTCCAATGTGAATTTCTTGAGGTTGGGAGAAAAGATGTGATAGGATATCATTTGCTGACATTTGAATGCTAGGGAAAGTACTACGTTCTTAAAACAACTAGTGGGCCGTGCAGCTTGTTTGAAAAAACTATGTTTGGCCTCACATCTCATGGTCCATAGTGATACCAAAGGTACAAAATACTTAATCATTTGAGGCAGTGCTTTAAGTGGGCCGGAACGCAACGGTACGTAGTTCCGGGACTTCTAAAAATAGGCATTTTAAGTTCCGCCACTTCTCCGAGAGCCAAGAACGTACCTACACAGTCCCTGTACGCAAATCCGTGCGCCTGTTTTCATTAACAAGTTTTTCCGCCGCTGTCTTTGCGCCCAATCAAAGCACTTTCTTCCTTCCCTCCCTCCGTATACGCCACCGAGGGAACAAACTTCATTACCCACATCCCCTTGTGCTTCACGCGAGAAGTGCGTATGCGGTACTTTACCTGCTGTCCCTCGTAGCTGCGATGAAAACATTACCATGCTGTCTTGGCTAAAGTCCTCAAAAAGAACACGATCAGAATCAGAGGCGGACTCGCATGATGTCGCTGACTTCCCACCCAGCCTGTCCAATGTTGCAGGTCAGAGTAGTGAGGTGCAAACTAATGCAGGCAGCTCTATTGACACTGTGGCGATTGTCACAAGTGACAACGAGGACGACAGCGATACATCCGCCAATGACAACAGCAGAGGTGG
>OOFC01016194.1:0-18414 GCA_900323345.1 Pseudochromis fuscus | reverse complement strand
GGCGGACATGACAGTAGCTCTGCAGGCTTTTCTGTTCGTTCTGGTCACGTGAAGAAAACACAAGGCACATGGCAACCACGGCAACGGCTCACCTGTGTTTACGGCATGTCGCGCAAAGTGAAGTTGAGGATATACGAGATAGTTTGGGCTAGATCGGACGGGTGAAAAGAAAAATCCGATATCCGATCCAGTCATTTGGCCAGTTTGACCATCCTTAATACGGAATATATAGATAAAATGTAGAAATATATTTCAATCAATTCAAACGTCTTTTTATTTTATTTTCCAGTATTGCTCTGAATCAACTGGCGATTCGGACAAGAAGCCTCCTACTTTCTCCTGGCGTCGGATCATGTGACCACCAGCGGTCACCATGGTAACCAGGCCACTACGGCTCACGAAAAATATAAACCCAAAAGAAAACCCAATTATTTATGTGAATCTGCTCAGTGATATTGCATTTCATTCTTTCCTTGTTGTTTTTAAATTAAATAATTAAAAAATAAAATAAAATCTCTACCCCACATCGCACTGCTCCCGGTCCGCCATCTTGTCTAGTGACCATCGGTGCTCACTACTTTTCAAGATGCATTGTGGGAAAATTTGAGTGCACTGCTTTTTTCGGCTAAAGCAATTCGGACACGACTGGAAATGGCGTAACCCCCTATATAGTGTTCTATATAAGATAAGATAAGATATTCCTTTAATAATTTAATAATAAAATAATATAGGAAATAGTGTGGACATTCGGACACAGCCTCAGTCCTCCTTCTTCTTTTTCGTTGGTTACTCGACGTACTTCCGGGATGCAGTGATCTAATTGGAGCCGAAGCAACCAATCAGAGTTCAACGCCCTCCCCCCGAGTTCTGTGATTGGTTGACACTGTGACACATTTGTAACGCTGTCAACAACTTGAGCGAGCGGGCAGGAGAAGTTGAGCGCGGACGCAACAGGCACATAGAGAGAGATGGTTTGAGCTAACACAGAAACAAGACCAAAGAAACAAACTGAGTGCACATTATATTTTTGAGCAGTCAACCTAAAGTTTTTGTTCACTCAATTTTAATTTTTCCTCGAAATATGGTTAGTGTGCTCGCTCAGTATTTTTTTTATTTGCGTAAAATACTATTGTCCTGCGCTCACAGTTTCCCATATCACTCCACACGAGACTTCAGATATTAATTCAATGTATGTAAGATTAGATGCTGTTGTATATGTAAATGCTATTGTGTATGCGATGAAATATCTGACTAATTAGACCAGCTGCATGATTCTGAGTCTCATGTATATAACCAGATGGGTTGGTAACATTTCCTCCAGACAGCTGCTCCAAAAAATGCAAAATTAAATGTCAAAATCACCATTGCAGGCTATCATTTGTCATGTTTGATCGCTTGTGAAAATGTGCAGGGAGAGAGAAGGATTTAACTGACAGTGAATGATAACCCATACCCCTAAAGTATTTTTTGTCAGTGTCTGGCTGCCTCTGTTTGTTATGAATTGAAGCCAACCCGAGAGCACTGCTGGTAACATGAGAAGATAATCAGAGAGGGACCCGGGAAACCACACAGCTGAGTGGATGATACTGTGGGGAACAATGGGAGTAATGGTGGAGAACGAGCCAGACTTACCTGGTCTTCATCCCACGTGTGTGGTGGTTTTAGTACAGTCCTTCACACATACTTTGAAAGTTTAAAAATTAACTTTCTGTCTGATTTCATTTTCATTTAGCAGTTCAACATATGAAAAAAATGTAATCTTTGTGTTTATGGCTTAGTCAGAGATGTTATTCATATTACCCATAAGGACCAATGGTGACACAGGAGCTGCCTGAAGGCCCTAAGTGACATCTACTATCAGGGTGCACTGATGTAACAATGTGTGAATTTGTAACATATATGTAACATATAGACTGTATATGGAAGTGGATGAAGCAACTTGGTCTCAAAAGTAAAGCCAATGCAGAAGTACTCAGTGATCTGGTGGTCCATCTAAAATAAATAAATAATTAATTAATTAAAAAAAAAAACACAATTAAGTAGATTGGGAACAAGAGTCAAACCTGCCTCCTCTCTCCATATCCAAATATGGTCACATGGCTAAAATAAAACCCACCATGGCGAAGGTGAAATGCTGAACCCCTGAGTCCACAAATCAACAGATTACAGATTGTCATAACTGTGCTCACTCTGATCCATTTGGTCTCTTTTGTAGCCCTCATAATTTTCCTTTTCAGAGAAATGGGTCGGGGTTCTTATGGGTGAAGCAAACTGCAGATGATTTATGATTTAAAAAAGCCTTGCATCCAATTAAAGGATTAAAAGATCAAACCTGCTTGTGTATCAAATAACAGTGGTAACTTTTTCCTGATAATAGATGGCCTCTTCGCTCTGTTAGCAGTCGGCCTCTTCATATTGTGCATCTGAGTGTGTGAATGTGTGTTTGGCTTTCATGGCGCGCTTCTGAGAAACATGGATTATGTCTCTGTTCCTGTATTGTAGATCAAGGGCCTGTGGTATTTTGTGACCAGTTCTCTCTGGTATCTTTTAGTGGTGGTGATGGTGGTGGTGGTGGTGGGGGGATCCCAGGGTGGGCCGCTATTTGTAAACCTCCCTTTGGAGTTTGTTATTGCAAGTTTATGGAGAGTGACGTGTTTATTTACAGCTCTTACTGTATATTTGCATTATTCAGGGATGAAGATGTTTATCTGGTGCCTCTGGTTGGTTCGGAGTTATGAAAGTTTTCTTGATGGTTGCACATACCAAACATTCTGCAGCAGAGGAGGAAAATGAAGAAAAACTTTTCTCTCTGGGTTTCAGGCCGAAGGAAATTCCTTGAAGCGTGTAGAACTTATTTTGTTGTTTCAGAGATGTAATTTAACACTGCACAATGCTTTTGTGGTGTGTGTGTGTGTGTGTGTGTGTGTGTGTGTGTGTGTGTGTGTGTGTTTCTATGGCTTGCCAGTAAAACAGAGCATGGTTCATAGAGTTTACTTTTTAAATACCGAGCCAAAACACTGATGCAACTTTCTGTAATAGTGTTGTCAGGATTATATTGTTCTCTCAAAAATATTCTGTCATCTTCTCAGATATCTGTGTAATTTTCACAGAGTGATGGGAGGATTTTAGGAGATTACAGGCCGAGACACTTTTGGTTATTTTTTAAATACATTTTAGGCCATATGTGAATGTTTTTGTTGTCAAGTTCTGTCTGTATTTTTGTGAAGCTTGAAATGATTGAGCTTCCATTAGAACAATATAAAAGAAATATTAACTACCTGCATTTTACTGTTCAGTGTTGTAGATGGGACAGTTGCATGTGTAATGTCAGTAGTTTCTCACTGGAGGGAGCTATAGCCACATTTTAACTATCTTGCATTAATCCACATAAGACACTTATGCAATAAAGGACAAAAACAAAGAGATATTTTAAGGAAAACACAAGCTGTTGCTTTTTTAATCAGCCTCTAAACTTGTGGGTTTATTTCCATTCAAGAAACAAATTAAAAGTCATAAAGCTCTGTGGTTGTTATTTTAGTGTCACACTGAGTTCAATGTTTAATGTGAGCAGTGACGGGACAAAAGTTGTTGGCGATTGTTACCTTAGTGCCTCAGTTGTGTGATTGAATTACTTCGTTATGTGAAAACACACAGAATGGACCTCATTGATGAAGTAAAAAACAAACAAACAGTGTAACATTTGTTTTCCTTTTTAGTATTTGAACATTAATACATCAAACAGATAAACTGCAGTCTTTAAAAAAATGATTGATCCACCCTCCACAGATACTGAGAGGTCCATATTGATCCTACAGTTTATTCGTCACATTTTTCTTTTCCGTGGCAATCTTCACATCCCTATTTTAAAATCATCAGCCTTCAATTTTTTTCCCCTTGTTCATGTCATGCCCTGCTCTTTTTCTTCATCTCTGAGGGATTGTTTCCTTTTCGGACATATCACGTTTCTTGGTGCCTGTGCCCTGACCCCTTCGCATCATCTGATGGAGGAGGAGCAGGAACAAGGCAGAGACGATGAGTGCCACTCCGGCCATGAGGAAACCCGTCCCGTAATCGCTCATCTTGTCGATGAAAAATCCTGAGAGGAAAAGCAGGGGAGTTAGCATGGCTGTCAGATTTACAATCAATCCTGACTGCAGTGCGCCCACGTTGGCCTGAGCATCATATCGCAGCTACGTTATCATTCAGGAACAAGGGAAAAGACCGAAGCAGAGATAAGGAAGGGTGGTTTGCACGAAGATTTAGTTCATCCTAAGGCGGTAATGCCCAGTGCCTTCCTCCCATGAAGGAAACGTAATTAGAACGCTTTGATGCATCCTCAGCATCCATCAACTCTCTGGTCTTCAAAGTAGTTGAACGGCTCCGACAACAGTACAGTAAATAAGTTAGAAATAGCCTCAGTGTCAGAGGGACCACATTAAGTTAAAAATAGGACACCACCAGCTATATTTGTATCTACTTTACTTCAATTAGCAGTTACCTTTTATCTGAGGTCAGTTTCAGCCCTAAGCAATTTTCTCTAATTCAACATTTACATGTAGCAGTGTTGCTTTAATCCAAATGGGTTTTTCAGGAACTTGTTAAACAGAAACTGGAGATTGTGGAAAATGAGGAAATTCAAAGGCTTGAGGGTTTGTTTATGTTTTTGAGGCCAATGATAATGAACTTCACTTAACTTACAGAAAAAAACGTTTTTATATCTTCTGCACATGGCTAACTCAGGCCGATTGTCACACCTCAATAACTCAAATTGCTATTAATTCCTGTTTTTTGCTGCACTAAAAATCCATAAACACAATTATCAGAGTGTGTTTATTTTTCCATTCTGCTGGACAGCTTTTACTCAGCTGATTGAGTGCTGGATGTGCTCAGAGGCACGGCACTTTCTGGCAGGGGTGTCTCTGCCTGGGTGCCAAGTCAAGCGCTGGTGTTTTTCAGGCTGTATTTACTGCCATTGTTTAAAGCTGTGTGTGAATGTGGGTCATAACCCCAGTAATCAGGTTCGCATGCTCGCTGATTTGTAAGATAGAGCTGTGTTGGTGGTGTGGCGAGCAGAATGTGTTGGTGTGCATGGAGAGATGAGAGGAAAGTAAGATTTATATATTACTGCCCGGGAGTGCCAGCGGCATTTTACTGCAATTTTATTTTAATGGCTGCCTATTTATTTTTAAACAATAGACTCGATTAAAGCAGATAATTGCTAACAGATTGTCAGTGTGGCTGACATATTTAAGACACTTTGAAGCCACTAAAATGTATTTAAACTTCAGAGGGGCAATAAGATACAAAATTATAAGGACACCTTGACTTATAATTAAGTGCATAAATAAGGAAATGAGCTGCTACTCTAAATTTGTACTATAAGAGAAGTAACGGGTGGATTATTACGCCAAACAGTCAAGAAGAGCACCATAATACTTCATATATTTGCTAAATGTCTTTGACTTAAGTGTATACTTCACTCTGACCATTCTTATCAGCATGTTTGGCTACATCAGTCAACGATTGTAAAGTTCAAAACTGTACAAAGTACTGTATTTCCCGGACTATTGAGCACACCTGTCTGTAAGCCGCTATTGAATTTATTCGAACAGTTTCATGTGGTCCACTCTGACCCGGTCTGATGTGACGAGGCTAAATGTATCGGCGGCACGGAGCTTGCTAGCTTGTAAAAAGCTAACGGGCTTCGTGCCGCCGACACGAGCAACACTGGTGTTTAAGTCGCAGGGTTCAAAGTGCGGAAAAAAGTAGTGGCTTATAGTCTGGAAAATACGGTCACTTTACTTTATTCCACAGGAAATGGTTGAGACCAAAACAGAGCTAAAAGGAGAAGGATTACTGACTTATGTCTTCAGCAGCGGTCTACATGGCTATGATTTGTTTTTGGTTTTTTTACTTAGTCTTTTTCGTTTTAATGGTGGAGACCAAAACAGAGCTAAAAGAAGAGTAAATCCTGGGCTCATGTCTTTATGTGGATGCAACATATACTCCAAATGAATGCCAGTGTTGCACATTGGGAATATCAGCTTGTAAGATAAACTTTGATGTTTACTGCAGGTTTCTTTCTCAAATGACCAAATCTGGTTATTGCATGTTGACACATGTTTAACAAGAGAACTCTACTTGCCATTCGGTCAATGTTTTAGGCTTTTTCTACTTTACTGCTTTGCTGTTATGTTTCAGCAGCTGTTCGCATATTCTGTAGGACAAAGTGTATTAAAATGTCACAAATACCCAAATGAAAAGTCAGTGGGGAAGAAATTCCATTTTACAGGACGAAGAAGAATATTTGCAAAGCGATCAGCTATGAAATTAATACAACCATAAAGCGTCATGAGACTGTAATTTGTGCCCAGTTGCTCTGTGAATATAAAACTCCACCCTCCTGTGCGATGGACAATTGACAAAATCCATAGTAAGTGAAGGGTGGCGCTGCATGTCAGGAAGGGATACAAATCTCATTTTGTGTGAATAAGGCACACCGAGCTGCAGGACGGTGTATAAGCACATTCATTGTGTGATATTTAATGTGTCGGAAAAACTGGCTGAGGACAATAACACATGACATTATAACCTTGAGATATTTCTATAGTTCTCCACATAATAATGACAACATAGGGTATATTGTATTCTAAAAATTACATATTTTGAAGCTTCTTGTTTATCTCCAGTTTGCACTCAGCACTGTGGAAGGAATCGTAGGGAATTGCACAGCAATAACTCAAAGCTGAAATCCACTTAATTTTGATATGCACAACAGGTTCACTGTGTTTTTGTAGCTGACTATCAAAGCTCACCAGCGATGGGTGGGCCAAGCAGGCCTCCGCTGCTTCGTATGAGCATGAAAAACCCCAGGGCACTTCCAAGCCTTTGGACTCCCACGATCTCAGGCAGCACGGTGATGTGGATGGTGACCGTTGCGCCATATGTCAGACCGAAAGCTCCACTAAAGACGACCAGCTCTGTGAAGGTAGAAGCCAGTGGGCATAGGAGTAGCACTATGCCGAGCGCCATCACTGAAGCTATCAGCTGTTGCACCTGGTTGGAGCAGAGAAAAAACGTCAGCTGCTGCCTCCATACCCAAACTCCTTTTGTAAACAGCGGCTATATTGTTAAAAGAATAGTAGCAGTCTACAGAGCCCCTAAAGGGACATGAAGGAAAAAAAGTTTTGATGGAGAGAAAAAAAAAAGTGTGCACAAGTTAGCCTTTCCTGTATACAGAAGAGGCTGAATTTCCCGGTCCACCTTAAAGTGGCATAACGCCTGTGGATGGTGGTGTTGAGTCATTTTCAAGCTAATTGGTGAACTAAAGAATTGAACAAATTATGCATACTCTTCTGTATACTGGAAATGCTATCTTGTGCGCACCAGATGAGTATCTCTAACCTCAGCCTGGATTTGAGATAGCATTTCCGGTATACAGAATAGTATGCAAAATTTGTGGCACTTCCTGTGTCACTACCTTTTTCTATCAAAAGCTTTTTAAAATATCATTGGCCTGGTTTATTTTTACACTTTACATACCGTCTTCACCAGTCTCAGGTTTGCCACCCAGCCAAAGAACAACCTTGCGAACAGGTCCAACACTGAAGAGATGGACACAAGAGCAGCTGCCTGATACTCCTCAATGCCTTTACTGCGAGCGTAGGGAACCAGGAACAGAGCTGGAGCGTAGAAACCTAGAGCAGCAAACACTCCAAACATGGTGTAGACCATGAATTGAGCGTGTGTGATGAGGGTATAATCTACGTAGCGAAGGATTTTGGTCCTAAATTCAGTCCCCTCTTTCCTGCTGGTTGAGTCTTTGGTCACATTAGACTTTTCGTCAAGATCTTGAAGACTGGTTGCAATTGTCCGCTGATCAACACCCTCAGATACTTGCAGTGTTTCTGCAGCTTGACAGTTTGGCTCGACCTTCTCGGAGTCTTCTTTTGAGAGCAATTCCAGGGACAAGCCTTCCTCCTCTGCACTGACCTCAGTGACACGAGTAACATCTCTGGTGGGTTTTAGGGGCCTCAGCAGCATCCCACACACACACATGTTGAGCTGCAGGCCGCCTAGGATCATCATAGCACCCCTCCACGAGAAATTCTCAATCAACAACTGGAATATGGGTGTGAGGACAAAGGCAAGAATGGACTCTCCCGTACTGGCCAAGGCATTTGCAAGTGGGCGCCTCTTCTCAAAGTAGAAGCCTACCATGGTGATCGTGGGGGCCCAGGCTAATGCAGAGCCAAATCCTGCGACAAAGCAGAACCGTAAAGATCAGATATTGAGCGTATATTTCGTGTTTATTTTGTATGTGTGCGCGTTCACATCAGATTACTTACCATTTAGGAACCCTACCGTCAGATAGAGTTCAGTCAAGCTACGAGCAAAACTCCCAAGCACAACTCCCAAGCCGCACATCAGTCCACCCGTTATCGCTACAGAGCGATGGCCGAAGCGACTGCTGAGTGCAGATGCTACAGGAGCTGCAAAGAGGCACACAGGAAATGCACGGATGATATCGCTTAGCATATGCATCTATTAGTCTTTTTTCTTTAGTTACACCTTGCAAGTACCAGGTTGCATCCCCCCACCAAACTTTTAGATCCACCAAGGTGCTGGGAAAGTTTATATTGAATACTTTGATGGCTTGAGATGTGGTGATTGTGGAGGCCATTGGAGTCCAGTCAGCACACAGTCATGGTTAAGAAACCAGTGTGAGATTATGTAAGCTTTAAAGTATGTTGCTGTATCCAAGCAAAAGTCGCCATAAAAAGTTCCTACACTGTGGTCATAAAGGAACAGAATAAATCAAATCAGGCCAACAAGTTGTAAATTTATGTCGTAAACGCTCCAATATATTGTATTTTATAAGAGGCACAGATAAAGATGTTCTTTTGAAAAATAATCCTATTTGATCCAATGTCTCAGTGAATATAGATACAAAATTCTTAAGAGATTTAGGGGCTTTAATATTAATCCTAGTGTCACTTACTGTCTTGGTCGAGATGTTTTACTCACACTTTTAGAAAACTGTGAATGAAAATTTAATCTTATAGTATTTTCCTGATGGTGTTGTGCTTAAGGCCATACACAAGAAGGCTACGAAAATATTTTAAGATGTGTGAGAGAGCCACCCGGTGGTCATAAACTCAAGGGGCGTTTGCTTGTGGTCATTCACATGAAGGATTTAACACCAAACCGAAATATTAAAACAGGGACCTATAAAACATGTCCAGATGTCCAACAGAATACACTCCCACAGTGAAGATTTATATAAATGGAAAAACAAATTGCTGATAGTTACACCCAAAGTGAATCGTAGCCACGGTAATAGAGGTGATCCATGATGTTTCTGTTGCCGCGGTTCCGAAGTCACTGTGTATCTCCACGTAGAATACACCAAATGCTTTAACAATCCCAAAAGTTAAGCCAAAGACGAGGAAACCGGAGAGCACGATGAACCAGGCGTAGCCACCGTCAGGGGCCACTGGTGGTGCAGCAGAGGTCCTTCTGCTCTGACCCTTCACTGCAGAGTCCATGTTGAACTGCACCGGCCTCTGTAACACTTAAACACCTAAAAGAGGCACAGGGATGTTATTATTATTATTATTTTTTATTTTTTTTTAAAGCAACTACCAAATATTGTAAGCAGAGAAAATAATTTCTTGGATTTCTTTAGGGGTCTTTAAGCTTTAGGATATTTTTGTTTGTGTATTCACAATATTTGTAGTTAATTTGTTTACTCCTTTTAAATGCAAAAGCGATTTACCACAGCCTGGACAGTTAAACTTCACCTATATAGTATATTAATTCCCTGTTATTCTTTACATTAAATTTCAGCACATTTTCCAAATTATTTGAGCTGATGTGAGGTTTTCACTGCAGGACTTTTACTTGTAGTGGATATTATTTCATCAGTTTAGGTCGGACTTCTTCCTGATTCATCCCAACAATGACACCCATACACAAAGCAAGGCCGACAAGAAATAGTTGTCAGGTTTGGAGCAACATGATTGCAGTTGTTATAGAGTTGTTATCTAAACCCCAACAAGCCCTTTTGGCATGAACTGGGGCACCAACTGCAAGTGAACTGTTATCTTCCTACATTCCCAGGTTGGTATAGGATTCTTATCCAAGTAAGTGTAGTGTTCAGTTGTCCACATACTTTTGGTTTGATATAAGAATCACTAATGCATTTATTATTCCCCACCAGGATTTCTATTACAATGTTTTACCCTCACGTGATAAAACTGAGTCTCTAGAAACACACATTCACAGTTCAGTCACAATTCATCAGACATAGTTTTGGTTATTCATTACATTGAGTGTAATAGTGAGGCTGCTGTGCGTGTTTTTTCCCCATGTGTCGTGTGTCATAACACTGGTGATACAACTTCATTCATAAGAAATACATACATATGAAGCACTACAATCTATTCCTCATCGTGCATCTTATTCTTTAAGATTTTATGATTAACTCTAAAATGTTAAGGGGGTGGATTTATCTTTGTATGCAGTGTGTTTTATTATTATTATGAAACATGCATGACTCTCTCCCTCTGAGGAACTAGACAGAGAATTAGAAAAGGTTAAAATTCTCTTGTCTGAAAAATTCAAATAGCCAATTTAGCGTTTATCCTAGTTGTGCAAAGAGAATAAAAAGTAAAAAATAAATAAAAATAAGATCCATTGTAAGCTGTTTGTCATTTCTCTGGACCACAGTCAGTGCAAGCAGATCAGATTTACCATGCATGATAGGATTTAGCTCAATTCCTTTTTCCGTTGATGAAAAATGCATAATACACATAATAATAATGAGACTTCACTGGGTGCATAAGAACCTGTTTACAAAGGATTTTCAAGCATTTTAATTATAAAGAATACCCACAGAGGTCTGAACCTAAAACACAAAATGATTCCCATAATATATCATGACTTACCAGTTGTGATCACTTTGAAACCATCATGTGGTGCAGGCCGGCTCCCCGGGCTTGGTGTGGTTTCATAAGCACAAACAGCCTGTCGCATGGAGCAGTGGTGGTAGTGGTATCACCGTTACGCAGCAAACGATGCAGCATGCCAAACACACACTCCTCAGAGGGTTTCAGGTTAAATGGTGCAAGGGTCAAACACAGGCAATAAGTGGCCTAGAGAAGATTCACAACAGAGAGAAAAAAAAAAAGACTGAATGTTAAATACAACACAGGGTAAAGACCATGTTGAGCAAAACGTGTTAGCGACATGTGAGCAGCTCACCTGAAGTGACCTTTGTAACCCATATCCTCAGTGTGTCGACTAGTTAAAAAACAATGATGCAAGCAGGGCAAAGTTTTAGCAGGTGTCGACCTAGGTTGCATGTGCACGCCGGTGTAATTCAAACAATAGCAAAAGACAAAACTACAGATGAACAGAAATGTAATCTTGTCTTGTATTTGAGCCTATTTAGAAACTTATGATGCAATTAATAAATGAACATCTGATCTATCAAAAAGTGGTACTAACAGTGATTAAAACCCCTCCCTGGCAAGATAAACTGCTTAACAAAATCCCAATAAGCCCAATGAAAAAAATTGAACGTCATAAACACATTTATGTCTACATAAGCAACAATCAGCATTCATAAGGAAAGCAGAGATGAACACTTCATCCACACGCTGCATTTTCTTCTGCATTCAGTCATGTAGGATTTTACAAATAATTCCCATTGTTGTGCAGCAGTGCAATACTATTTGGCTCATGAGGATTGAGGAAAACATTAAAAATGCACAAATTTTTAATCACCAATTTATATACAGTCTGATCCCACCATAATTTCCTAGTTTAAAAAAAAAAAACAGGACGTATTATTGGGCATACGATAAACACCCACACGGGGAGATTAAGCTACAAGCTCAGACAACTGTGACAATATTCTGCATGGGGCAAGTCAACACAGCAGGGGAGCTGAGCGAGTCCTTTTATAAGTGATAAGCTTTCTCATGCTGCTGCCTCACAAACAGCGAACATGAATCCTCTTGATGATCGGTGTCACATACCAAAGGGAAATCAACAAGGTCGGTTATATGGTTATATGCTGGTTCAAAGCCAGATTTGTTTACAACATGCTGTCATCAATTTACTAACAGATTCTTTCAAGGACACAATTAGAAATAAACTTTATTTTCCAAACACTCGTCTTCAGAATTTAATAAAGTGTGTGTTTTGAACTGAGAGCTGTTTTTAGATGTTGAAAATCTGACTTCTCATCTGGCATTTTTTAAATATTTTGGCTTCATCTAAAGCAAAACAAATATCTAAATTTGAATCTGTTGTGAACTGGCATCCTCGCACCATCAACTTACTCATTAACAAAGAGGAAAAGACGAACATTATCGGAAATGTGACAAGACTTTTACAGCCGGACGACTTCATTGTCCCACAAATAGCAGGAAGAGATACCTCATAAATTTCCCCTAACTACCTCTCAGTGGTATCGCCTGCCAATAAACTTTAGCAAATTGTTAATTCAGCTCATGATCGGCCTCTTTTTATGAGCTTTACAGTTCACCGAGGAGGCACGGTACCAAGGTTTGTGATGTGCCAGATTGTTACTGAGGACAGACATCCTTACAAAGCCAAGTTTCTGTGGCCTCCTGACTCAGCAGAGACAGTCCACAGTCTCCTCTTATTGGGCAGAAAACAATCTTTCATGCTCAATTGAATCAATTAGGTCCTCCTGAAGTGTCATTAAACAACACGTAACTACTCGTTGCACTAAATTTGCCTTAAAGAGGACCTATTATGTTCATTTTCCAACACTATATGTACAGTCTGAGCCTCCTCTAGAGCAGTTTTCATAGAAGTTCAATTATTGCACTGTTACATAGTTTAATATACTGTGCAGTATTTAATATATGCTTTAATATTTGCTATGAGTGCAATAATTGTTACACTATGATACAGTTGTGGTATTTACGATTTGAGTTTAATATCAGTTGAGTACTTATTCTCATTTTAAATTTTATATGCTCTTTTCGATACCTTTTTATGCTCTTTTATTGTACAATTTTCAACTTATATTTGCACATATTTTAGTTTTTCTTTATGATTTATTTGTTTGCTATCACTGTTCTGAAAGTCTGAAAGTTCATATTTATCTTATAATGCTGATTTGTGCAGTCCCTCATTTCATCCTCCATCGTCCGCCCCGCCCTCCCTCCTCAATAGCCAATAGCGGAGGCCGACTCTCCAGCAGGTGACTGTAAACATAGAAAGTAACTTTGTAGACTGGGAATTCAAAGTTTGCAAACCAGTCAAGACCAGCTGAACGGGTCTGAATCTGATCCAGAATCTGAAAGTGGACCGCTCGACCCTTCATCATAAGAGAGATCACAGCAGGACTTATTTGTTCAGTGAGTATTACACCCAATAGCAGCTTATTGTGGCACGTAACAGCATATACTGTGTTTTAATCCCAAGCTGTATGTAACATATTTTCTATATATGTCTGCATTAATCTGTGTAGATGTGGGAAGTGCTCATAAATACACATCTCTGTACTCTGGTGGTTATACATATACTGCAGTACATGAAATAAATGAGTTGGGGATCACAGAGATGAATTTACCTCATGATTTGAAACTCTGACCATGTGTAGCATGAACACCCAACATTATAAGACTACCTGGAAGAGAAAATATGGAAAAACATAATAAACACAGGCTGAATTTAATATTTCTAATATCTGATATCTCTGTTAAAGTGTTGATGCAGCATCATTCATGCTGTTATTTCCAGTGGCTTCTGTGTATTCTGGTGAAGGTCACCGTGTGGCAGCTCTGCTTAGGTATAAGAGCTTATAGAGAGAGACAGAGGAGGGTGGAATAAAAAAAATCAATCTCCTTTATCTGTATCTGTCCAACACCCAGTAGCAATAATTTCAACTACTCCACATCTCCAGGATATTTTTGTCTTGCATAACATCATGAAAAGAATTATCCCTGTGTATTTCAGAGTACCTTTAGTAATTTTACTTTCATGGAAATGCATCCTTTTTTTTTTTTTTTTGGTCCACATAACACTGACATATACATCCCACAGGGCATTGTAAAAACAATGAAACATTTATAGGCACGGATGATAAATTATAAATCTATGTTGGGGATGACTGGGGAAGGCAGAGTAGTGGTATAGCTGGAGAGGAACACCCTGTGAATAATGGATACGTGCTGCCGAGGCCTGACACAGAGCGCAGAGAGGGTGGCGTTATTAACTGTGTTTTCATAGGAGGGAGGACTCCTCTGATGTTTGTCTCCGCTTGTATCTGGCTTCACGTCTGAATTGTTGCTGCAGCGGAGGCTTGTTTGTCTGTGCACGCTGCCCTCAGATGTCACCAAACAAGGTCTAAAGAAATATTGTTCGCTTTCTGCCTTTAATACACAGCCTCAGATCCTTGTGTCCATCCATAGTAACCCTGCAGCATGTGGAGGGCGGGGGGAAGCAATATTCTGGGTTTATCATTAAATTTGTATCACGGTTCATGTTACACAACCAGTGGGCATTTTTTATCTGGATTTATGCAACTCTACTTGAAAACCAACTTCTAAGAAGTGTCAGCATATTCATTCGGGAAAAGACTTTGCTGACTAAAGCTTTGTTGTTGTTGTTTATTTCTCATTTTTTGAATTTTTAAACAAACTGACTCGTTGGTGATGCAACAACTGTGAAATACAGTTTAACTGCAGGTCTTTGAAGGGGAAGCCGCTGAAGTTTGCTGACAGCCAGCTTCCTCTCATTCGTCTGATGTAACAGGTCTTTAAGTTGCTTTCTCTGTTTGTATTCGAGCCAGGCGAGCATCAGCTGGCCTGTCCGTCACTGAAACTGCCACCAAGCTGAATAAATCTCGGCCTTGAACTGGTGTTATGTCAGATTTGCATTTGCAACAGGACATATTTGTGGATGTAACAGCGGCGTTACACAAGACAGGACTCCTCTGAATGCTGATGCCCCCTGAATGTGTCCGACAGCCACTTGCACAAGCGCCACAGTAATTGCCGTAAGAGCTAACAAGCCAGTCGAGTTGTGTGTGTGTGTGTAGTGTGATGCAATCAGACTCTTGATTGTGTGATGAGCCAAGGTCATTGTTATAGAACAACGAGGTGGTAATCACACAGGGAGAGAGTCTGCTGCCATTGGCGGGCTGGACATCATGCCTGGTAAATCACTGTTTATTATAACCCATCTCTGCAATAAAAAAACAAGTTTTATCTCAGATCCTACAGGAAACTCGCCAAACACACACACACAAAAGATTACAATAGATTTAAGTCATTTTTGGTTTGATTCTTCTTTGCTGTTTCTAAATGTGTACACTCCTCTCTCAGTAGCTTTTGTGACTCCACCATATATATTCATATATGCAACATGATGACGCCTGATTAGCCTCTGATGCTCTAATTAAGAAACTTGGGAGTCTGTGAACTCTGGACTGTTGGTTTCTGGGGCGAGGTTTAAAGTTTAAAGATGTTTTCATGAGCTAATTTTTAGGCTGGTCAGGTTTTGTAAAACTGCCCCTCGGCGCCTTCCCCCCACTCTAAAAAAAATGGCCTAGTCAATGATCATTTAGGATTGAGCCCTGCTTAAAAACCCAGTCATGTACGCACACTCACTCACATCCACACACTCACATCCACACACCCCTATAACTTGCAGATATCCTTTGATCAACCTCCACACACTCAGCCCCCGAGAATGTTTTTGCCGGTCGGTTTTGTTTTTAGCTGAGTGTGAATTATTCTGGTGAATGAAGAGGAGAGAGGAGCAGGGAGGGTGAAGGGGGGGATGGATTTTGAGCGGGTCTCCTCTGGAGGGCGGCTGACAGCCTTGTCGGGATTTTGCAGACACACACAAACTCAGCCAAAACACGCCCGAGGGGGAATAAATTGACCTTTTTGACGTGAATAACTGTTACTACATAGCGCAGAAAAACAGGTGAATTGCTAAGCAGTCCTCCCTCCCTCCCCGGGCTACTTTTATATGAGTGCTCACATGAATTCAAATGTTCAATCCAGATCTGTGTTGTAGGCAGGTGAGGCAGGTGAGTCCCATATGACGTTTGTTGGGGAAAGTTGGTCGAACACGGAAAAGAAAAACCTCCCTGTTTGCATTTCAATTTCTGCTTCTTAATCTCTCCTCCATCACTTTTTATATATCTGTCTCACCATCTAATTGGTTTCTGAAAGTCTTTCCCTGCACCACCCTCCCTTTCCAGCCCTGCATCCTGCATCCTGCCCTCCACCTCAGCCTCTGCCTGCCGCTCTGTGGCACACTCCCAGAAAGCACAGGTGTGTGTGGGCTTGCCCAGATGGTAGTGTTGTTGATGCAGAGGGGAGGCAGCCAACTAGCCGACTGCACATGGGTCATCCACCGGCCATGCAAAAACACTTTTCTAACACCGGCTAAAAGTAGCATTTCCACGAATGTATGGACTCTTGAGCAAATCCCAAACACATGTACCCAAGTGTGGATTGTCTTCTTAGAGATTTCACTCGGTGTCCAAAATGAAGTCACACTAGTTCATTATTTTCTTTATTTTTGGCTCACTAGCAAATATCTCCTTTGCTAAATTGTTTAAATTCACAATAATTATAGTCATCTACAGCTGCTGATATTAGTGGTGAGCTGATGACCCGTGTTACAATCTGAGTGCCGCATGTGGCAGCAAATTGAAATATATGAGTGTGTGTCCACTCACCGTAACACCACAGCCAAAAAGCATATAGTAAATCCAGTCCGTTGCCAAAAACCATTTCCCTAAAATTAAAATGGATTTAACACATTATCATTGCATTCCTCTGGGAAATAGTGTAAATCAGTTGAAGCTGCATATAGGATGTGAATGTTTTCTCCTCACCTGTCGATGATGCAGCTCTGGTCTTCAGGTGTGTTGGATCACCGGCTGTTTCCAGGAAGAGTCTGGATGTAATGAGCAGGATCAGCAGCTGTTGGTGTGTTTCGTTTTTTTCTTTCTTACAACAGTTTCACAGGGGAATAGCTCCCCTGAGTGTGGTAGCATCCCCTCTCCTGAAAGAAAATTATCTGGTGTAAACCGTAGATTAAGATGTTTATTTAGTCAACAGCAGGGTTTGCTGCAGCCAATCTGACTCTGCATCTCAATTTGGTTTTAGTGTGCGGAGAATACGACTGATGAAGATTGATGCATGACCAGAATATAATAATTAAACAATGGGCAAGAGAGGGTGTGACACAGAAACCATGTCCACACAAGGTACAACATTAAAAACTTAAACAGGTGACACAAGTAGGTGAAACACTTTATTTCCATTGTAGCTCTTGATTGTAATTTTCATTAACATGTTACTGAAACATACATTGCACCACAAGTACGCCTGTGTCCTCACTGGCAGGTTAGCATGCAAACATATTTGCTAATTGGAACTAAAATTAAAGAAGAGCATTTCATTTGGAGAAGGACACAATCACTTTAACACAGTCTGAATAATTAGGAGTCATTGCTGACCATCTGTCCTGCTATTATTTAAATATTTCACTGGATAAAAGTTAAAGTTGACCTGCTTGTGATGCTGGAGGAAAGGTCACTAAAAATAGAGGATTCATCTTGTGGGACTTTGAATGTCTGTGTCACTTTTTATGGTAATAAATTCAATAGTTTTTGAAACATCAGTGTCTGAATCAACATTCATGGATAAAATTATAAATAAATAAAGGTAATTACCGTATTTTCCGGACTATTGAGCGCATCTGTCTATAAGCTGCTATTGAATTTATTCAACAGTTTCATGTGGTCCACTCTGACCGGGTCTGATGTGACGAGGCTAAATGTATCGGCGGCACGGAGCTTGCTAGCTTGTAAAAAGCTAACGAGCTTCGTGCTGCCGATACTGAGCCACACCGGTGTTTAAGCCACAGGTTCAAAGCGTCGGAAAAAATTATATAGTCTGGAAAATACGGTACTCAAAACACAACAGACATGGTATATCGATGGTAAAATATCCTCAGAGTTTTTGCTTTACTAAATCAGTTCCTGTCTTGTAGAACTTTTCAGCAGATTCCCAAAAATAGATTAAAAACCTTTCGCATTCATTTTTGAACACTTTATAAAACTGGTAAACATTCGTATTTACTACTGAACCTGCAAAATCTTCCAGAATTTTACTTTCATTTAAAAAAATCAGTGTTTTCATTCTCAGGGTTTTCTTTCTTGTTTGGGATTTTTTCAAACACAAAGATGACAATTAAAGTTGCACCAGAGAAACAAAAATAGATTATTTCCAGCCAATCCGTCTGGTGATATAAAAAGTAGCCTTCAAAGAAGTTTGCTGCATTTATTTTGAAAAACAGCATCAGAGTTATTGCTGTTAACTGGCAAAAAAAAAAAAAAAAAAA